>JASAND010024004.1:0-69951 GCA_030248195.1 Trissonchulus latispiculum
TTTGCTTTTAGACATAAGTCTCTAGCTCGTATCGTTTTTGAGCAGTGAATTTTTGAACACTTTTTGCTCGAAAATTTTTGACTCGATCTTGCTGAATACAGTTTTTGTCGAATTGCAGTCAGTGTACACTACAAAGGTATGCAAGTTTATACTCAAATTAAAGAGCTTCGAAAGAGGCACAAATTAGGTTAATTAGAGCCCTGTACATTGAATGAGTCTAAAGTTCTGGGCAATTAACTGATTTTGTCAAATTGCGGCCAAACTTTTTTGACCGAAGATTGCTCCACAACCAATGGGTGGATCTAAAAGATATACTACATATAGTATGTTTGGACAATTTGCCCGGGGCGGTTTTTTATTTTTCTCTTTATCAGCCTCCAATCAAGAGCAATGATTTTTCAAAGTTGGATAAAATGCCAAATTTTCAGAAAATGCTCAATTGCTGCATACTGAAACGATATTTTGACAAACTCAAAAAACCGTCCCTGGCAAATTATCTCAGAAACACATTGGAAACGATCATTTTCTTGTTGCGTAAAATTTTTCCAGAAAAAAATTTGGTCAAAAATTGGGGCTATGTATGGTAAATTTGCGACCAATACAAACCAGGAAGACACGTTTCAATGATACCAAACGACGCAGAAGATGTAGAGCTTCATTTTGATATGTGGCTTAATTCATAGCTCCCAATATTGAGTAAGTTATAGCTTTCCAAAGTGGACTGAATGTAAGGGAAGTGCGACCTTAAAAAGGCTGCATTCCCTGCTTTCCGTCCCAGGCTGGAAATTCCAGCCGTTTTAATGCTGTTTAGAGTTTTTAATAATAAAATAAAGATATTTTAGCTCCCAATTTTAGCTCTAGTATGTATCTAGTTGGCAGTCTATCTGCACTGTCATTATTTTCAGCTTTAGTGCACTCTTATGTAGTTCTAGATTACAAAAACTTTAAGAAAGACTTTCACTACCCAATATGGCAAGAATAGATTAGGTAAGGACCACTGCACCATGCATTGCCAAAGAAAAACTGTATAACCTTCCGCAAAACTGGTGAAGATAAATGCTGACGTGCAACCAACATTCTATTGAATAGCTATATTTGAAATTATAATCCAATTATATTTCCATTTATATTTAAAACTATTTCAAATTTCCGCTCAAAATTGATTATACTTCACTGTCTGAGAACAAATTTTGAGGAAGTTCACACAAAACTTTTTTCATGTTGTAGTTAAAGTTCATGCCGTTAAGGAAAGACTTGTATATCAACGTAGCAATATAGAAATTACTTATAATATGTTTTTGAATTTGGGAAAGTTAAATAAGGCACAATAAAAATAATATTTTTAGCTAATTAATTAATCAGCTAATTGTATTGCTCATTACAGTATTACTTACACAGTTGTTCGTACATTGCGATTTCAGTTTTATTCAAATGTCTATTAACAGCTTAGAAACCAAAACCAATCAGTATACGAGCAGTGATGCGATTGGTCAGGCGGCATTCTTTTATCTTTTTAGCGCCGTTAGCCTATTTCCTATTTCCTATTGTTAACTTAGGCGAAAATTGGTAATATACGTTACATGACAAAATGCGTCAAACGAAAATAGGAAATAGACCATAGGTCTTACGAAAATAAGCCTATTGTTCTATAGTTGAGTGCAGGAATAGGATGGCGGTTGGGTCCCTTGACACTCTCCGTTAATAGTTAGCCCTTGTCAAGGGACCCAACCGCCATTTTATTTATTTAACCGCCGCTTTATTTATATAACTTTCCCAAATTCAAAAGTATATTATAAGTAATTTCTATTGTTGAACGCTTGATATACAAAGTCTTCTTTTTAACGTTATGAACTTTAACTACAACATGAAAAAAGTTTTACGTGCTTGCACTTCCTCAAAATTTGTTCTCAGACAGTGAAGTATAATCAATTTTGAGCAGAAATTTGGAATATTTTAAAATATAAATGGAATTATAATTGGATTATAAGTTCAAATATAGGTATTAAATGGAAGGTTGGTTGCATGACAGCATTTAAATCCACCAGTTTTGCGGAAGATTATACAGTTTTTCTTTGGTGCAGTGGTCCTTACTAGAGTTGTGACGCGGGCCGGTGGCGGGCCGCGGGCTCGGGCCGGGCCGCGGGCCAGGCCGGCCGGCCCGGACCCGGCCCGGATAAGGCGACGGCCGGGCCCGCGGCCCGGCCTACAAGATATAAATAGGCGGCCCGCCACCGGCCCGCGGGCCGGTGTCGGGCCGCGGACCGGGCCGGTTTTTTACACGGTAAATGGCAATTTTTCAATAAATTTCGATGCAATTTCAAGTCTACAAGCAAAGTTTCATTTACGAATTTTCAATGGCTTTGTTTTTACACATAATGGAAATTAGAATTGAGCTGTGCTGGTATCTGGGGTGAAGGATGTTATATGGTGGCTACTTATTGGATATACCTAATCCTTTTAAGTTACGTCTATGAGAAGGGTGTGGAAGCTTTTTATATGTGAACAGTTGTCGCAAAACAAGTGGAATGAAAACATTCGCTTGTATAATTAGGTTTGATGGTATTGGTCTTGATGTAAGGGGTATCGTACGCAGTTTAAGACGCAGTGCTCTTGCTTGCGATCGTAGTTGCTAATTTGAAACGTAACCAACATCCAAAACCTTGTTAGACAAACTAAATGAAATTTGGTTTAGTTTAGTCCCTGCTGTTGGTCATGTAAGTTAGACCTTTATGTCAAAATCAAGCACGTGGACAAACTTAACACAAGAGACATTCAGAACAGACAGAACTTCAGAAAAAGTAGGACACCATCTGTAAAAAAATAATAGAATTGGAATTGTAACATAAGGTCAAGAGTGGAGTAGAAGCGCCGAGCGACAGCTTGGATTTGTATTTGGATAATGTGTGGAATTCTGCATAACAAATAAGTAATATTTACCAAACACGTATCGGCTGACCAGTGGCCACTTGCTATGGCTATTTGTTGTTAGTGAAAAATGGAAGACATAAAATAGCCGTAAAATAAGTTGAAATTAGACGTAAAACAAGTTGAAATTAATTTTACCTAACAGTTCGGGCCGTTTTTTGCGACGTCGGGCCGTTCGGCCCGTAGAAATTTGCGGCCCCGGGCCCGGCCACACGTGGCCCGGCCCTCCACCGGCCCGCGGGCTGCGGGCCGGGCTGGTGGCCGAGCCCATTCGGCCCGCGGACCGGCCCGTAGGACCACATCGGCCAGAGGCCGGCCCGGCCCGTACAAAATTTTCTTATTTTCGAACACAGTCCTTACCCGATCTATTCTTGCCATATTGGGTAGTGAAAGTTTTTCAAAGTTTTTGTAATCTAGAACTACATAAGAGTGCACTGAAGCTGAAAATCTATGACAGTGCAGATAGACTGCCAACTAGATACATACTAGAGCTAAAATTGGGAGCTAAAATATCTTGATTTATTGTGTGCCTTCTAAACAGCATTAAAACGGCTGGAATTTCCCATCCTGGAACGGCGGCGGAATGCAGCCTTTAAGATACCCCGAATAAGATCCGAATCGATCTGGCCTTTGATGGCACACCTTGCTCATTCTCGTTAGTGCTGACGCGTCCCTAATCCCGATAATTTCCTGTTAAGTCGAAACGAGACCATTGAGAGGAGTTGAATAATCCTGTTCTGCATTAGCCGTCTACATACTACCATAATGCCTGTATTTGCTGGTTATAGCTGTTTTTAGAGTTTCCACCGCTTCCAGGCTGGAAGTTCCAGCCGTTTCAATGCTTTTCAGAGAGCACAATTCTAGTTTACAAAAACTTTAAGAAAGGCTTTCACTACCAACATGGCAAGAATGGATTGGGTAAGAGCTAGACTTATGTCTAAAAGCAAAGTTGTAGAGCACATAATAAGAACTTCAAATTTTTGTTTCTCACTGTACATGAGCGCTATGAAGCTGGCGTTTTTACAGGACATTTATTATCATTCTCGATGTATTTTCTGAAAATTTGAATGAAATCGGGCAATAGTTGCGCTTTCTGCAACTATATGTGCACGTAAGGGGTGCACGACCTTAAGGTACAGAATATGATCCGAATCGATCTGGCCTTTGATCGGACCCCAAGCTCATTCTGTTAGTGTGACGTATCCCGAATCCCGATAATGTCCTGAGTCGAAACAAGACCACTGAGAGGAGTTGAATAATACTGTTCTGCATTAGCCGTCTACCTCCATCTGTATTTGCTGGTTAGCTGTTTTTAGAGTTTCCACCGCTGCTGGAAGTTCCAGCCGTTTCAATGCTTTTTAGAGGGCACAATTGTAAAATAAGTTATTTAGCTATCAATTAATCCTCAATTGTAGCTCTAGTATGTATCTAGTTGGCAGTCTATCTGCACTGTCATTATTTTCAGCTTTAGTGCACTCTTATGTAGTTCTAGATTACAAAAACTTTAAGAAAGACTTTCACTACCCAATATGGCAAGAATAGATTAGGTAAGGACCACTGCACCATGCATTGCCAAAGAAAAACTGTTGAAAACTGGTGAAGATAAATGCTGACGTGCAACCAACATTCTATACATCAATATACATAAATACATTACGGAGATTTTCCCCCTTGTCTAATTTTATCCCACCACCCTGTTAAATTGTTTCAACTGTTTAAATTGTATTTTAAAATTTAACAGGAAGTCAGAACTTAGTTGTTTACTTACAGGCATTTTCGGAGGATCCAAGTAATTTGATTATTTAATTACCTAATTTTCGCCTGATAATATCTTTCTTTATAAACAAAGTATTTAGTTTTGCATATTAATAACATTTGAGTTTCAAATTTTGAATTGCATAGCTAGGGCACAGTCAAGCCAATGGCCTGCATCGTGATTGGCTAGCGGTATTCTTTGAAGTAAATACACAAACGTAAGTCTATTTCCTATTTCCTATTCTAGGTTCATAGTGTAAGCGCGACTAATTCAATTTAGCACAGTTTGAGCAAATGGAAAATAGGAAATAGACTATAGGGCGTCAGAAAACTGGCCTATTCTGCGAAAAACCATGCAAGAATAGAATGGCGGTTGGGTCCCTTGACAGGAGAGGTCGTTACCACTCCAGGGTCAGTAATAGGCCCCCATCCATAGCCCTTGATCAACTAACGGAGGAGTCGTTACTCTTCCCCAGGCCTCAACGGGCCTCCTGTTTTTTCAATTCAAATTTTTCAAAATGGTTCAAAATTTCATTTAAAGTAAACTTTTACTAGTGAAGAGGAAAGTTATCAAAAAGTATTACTCAAAAAGTAGTGAATTATTACAGAAAATGCAGTTAAACATGACCTATACAGTTATACGTTGGAAGATGGGTCATTTAAACGTAATTATTTGTAGCTAGGTGCACGAAATAAGGTTCAGGAGCACTAATATGTGCTAGTTAGGCCTAATTAGTGGTAATTAGGCAATAATTAATGAATTTTGACGATTTTGAGTGAAAATATAACTTAGGCTCATCTGAAAGGCAATTTCTTCCTGGTTCCAAAAATCCAAACCCGGTCTTTTAACTCCCAATGTTGCGAAAGATACAGGTTAAAATAGTTTTGTAACTTTAAAATTTAATTCTTTAATTTTAACCTTACGTAAACCCCTTAAGTGGGCGTAACAAACACTTGTTGTTACGCCCATTCATGTTTCATTCATTTCCCTATCCATTCTTGGGCTTCTGTTGGCCCTGTCCCAGCGAAGACTTGCCTCGCAGAAGAAGACTTAGTGTACATTTCATAGGTAACAATAGGTTCGGAGGGGGCGTAACCCTCTCCCAAATTATTTAAATAAAATGAAAGTAAGTGGTCCTAGGTAGTTTCGTACGTAGATCATTAATATGTAATTTATATTAGCTAAAAAATTATGTAGCTCTTTGTATGCACTGTTTTTGCGCGACAATTACCCTCCTGTTCCTTACGGTAGGAGCTTCCAGCACTGGTGAGGGAGAGCAATTGTCGCTGGGATTAACAAGGCGGCCTCCCTTGTTCCTGGCCGAAAAATAATGACTAAAAGGAAGAGAAAGGGGCCAGTGAATAAGGGAGCGCCTGAAAAATATAAAATACAAATTTTATAAAAGTTTACAGTGACAGTAACACTTAAGATTCATTTTTTCATATTGGGCCCTGAGAGGCCATTATTCTGTACTGTTTTGTTTTCCATTTCAAGAGAACTTTTGTTTTCTATGAGAAACTTTCCCCTTTGGTTACCTTTATGTGTTAACCAAAAAGTCTGGAAAGTTTCTGGAGATTCAGCTCTGGAAATTTCGCACACAAATGGGTCATAATTCTAGACCCCCCATAAATCTCTATTCCGGTGGGCCAGGCGTGCAAACAGCCCACGTCGGGTCTGCACCCACAAAGGGGATTTCCAGAAGAGTCTGGAAATCCCGTCCACCTCAAAGAAACCGCCAACAGGCGTGAGGTCGACTGACTGGAAATTCAAAATTTCCAGTCAGTCTTTGCTTCAGCTCCGGCCGAGAGCCGCCGTGTATCCCCCCTCTACTTCAATGCGTTCTCCTGGTGTGCCAGCGTTTTGGCCGGAGAATCCCCAGCGCATTTAGACCCCCCTTAGGATCACGAGTTAGGACCTCCTCTGGCCCGCACAGGTCAGAGGAGATGAACTAAGCCAACACGAAGCAAAGACACGCACGAAGTAGGGCCACATGAGCGTACTATGCTCGGCCAGACGCACTAAAAAACGCACCTTTTTCTAGGTTTTAGAAGGCCCTTTTTGGCCTATTTTTACTCGTGTTTTTCGGCCTTCAGGCCTTTAATTTTAATCAAAACATAGCACTTTTTGGCTCATTATTAACTCAAAATTAGCGAGCCCTCGTGGCCAGTTTTTTCACCTTTTGCATCAGCGAGCCCTCGTGGCCAGTCTTTTCATTCTTGTTCAGCGAGCCCTCGTGGCCAGTCTTTTCATTCTTGTTCAGCGAGCCCTCGTGGCCAGTTCTTTTTATCTTTCAATCAGCGAGCCCTCGTGGCCAGTTTTTATTTTTTAACCAGCGAGCCCTCGTGGCCAGACATTTTTCCTTTTTCACATTTTTGGGGTTGTTTAATAATGAAGGGATTTTGAGTGGGGACCCACCCTTGAGTTGAGATAGGAGGTCCCTTGGTTACGACCTCGTGTTCTGAATTGAGTTAAGTCTAGGGAATAATTCTCCCCACAGCCGGCAATTAGGAATTGCCGGCCATATTCGTACAGTTAGGCACTACTGAAGTCAAAACTATTGTCTGTCATCGTGTTATGCTATTTGTGTAGGTCGGCTACCTAAAATTAGTAGGAATTAAAACCCAGAAGTCGTTTTAAGCATTAACTATTTAGCCTTTTTGAGGGGAATGGCCGGCTTCCCCAAAGTCAATTTAATCAAGCTGTCCTTAGCGGAATTGGTTATTGTTGTTTAGTAATAATTGCCGGGCAATTATTACTCGTTTAGCTTTCCAACAAACTTGCAAAGTCTCAAAGTTTATAGTCTCGGTTAAAGTTACAAATTTACAAAATCTGGGCTCCAGACGGAGACCCGTTAATTCCAAAACCATAACAAAAATGTGCATACAAAGAATGGGTAGTTTTAGGTAAGAAAATGTTAGGACTTGTATTATGATGTGTAGTCGTTTGTATTGTTGTTGGTGTGATTGTGCTCATTACTGTGTGAATGTGAATCCTAAATTTACGTACTTGGCTTCTTGGGTAAATTCCTTATGGATTGTGAGGTTCCAAGCTTAGCCCCCTTTCTAAGTGTGAGTTCTGAACCAAAATTGCGTGACTGTGAGTGTGATTGAGGGCGGACCATGTAAACTCCCTTTGTTTGATAAGGGTCTTGGAAATGCCAGAATGAATGTGTTATTACCCTGATATTAGGCAGGAACGGGGCCAAATTGAGTAGCAATTTGGCCCTTAATCATAAATGATTAGGGGATTTATTTCAGTTAAAGCTTAGACGCATGTCTGATGTAAAATTGTCAGTTTCGGCATGAATGCAACGTGAAATTTCGGTTAATATTGTTCTGCTTGACGGTTAGGGCAGATTCTGCAGCCTAGGGTCACGGGGACCCCCTATTAGGTCTGCAGGTCTGTCGGATTTCCGGTCATCCGTGTAGGTCGCCCTGCGATTAGGGGACGGATGAGCCGCAACCATGAAATCCAGCACTAACCGGTTTAGACAGGAAGATGATGTATAAAATAGGTAGCAATCTGTCACTAGTAAGAGTCTCACAACAAATGTCCGATTAGCGGACTGGTAGTTTAGTTAATAATAGGTTAAGTCTTATAATAAATGTCCGATTAGCGGACTGGCAGTTTAAACTAGTTCTAGGTAAGAAAATAATTGCAGTCCTGTTATATTAATTAGTTGGCGTTCTTAATAATTGGGGAAATAGTTAAGTCTAGTTAGAATAGGGATATTAATAGTCTTGGCCTAAAACTTATCATGGGCTCACGGTCGTTACCGTAATCACTCAACTTCCCATGTCAAAGGCCAAAAGACAGACTAAACTAAAAGAAAAGAAGTAGACCCGTACTGAGGTTCGAACTCAGGTTCTCTGGATTAATAGGTCCAGTGCTCTTCCATTGAGCTAACGGGTTACAATTAGAACGAGTTCAAGCTAGCCTATATAAGAAAGCAATGTAGCAAATTAGCACGTGTGCAGTTCAATTAGTACATTATATGTGTTAATTATGCATATGTAGAGACAAACTTTAATGATGTTTCTCTCACTAATTACTTAACATTTTTTGGTGCTGTAAGCACAAAAAATGTTCAGTTTTTCAAGCTCTACAAAAATATATAACTTTTACTCAAATCCGTGTTCATCGAAATTTTGTTAATTTATATGCCAGTTTTGCACGAATGCAATTATGTGCTCGTGTGAAAGGGTGGTAGTACGCGCGACTGCCACTCGGCTGGCTGCTGGGGTTGCCAGCACCGGATCGAATAGCGGTTCGGCACGTCCCCTGTTAGGGCACTAGGATAAGGGGTAGGTAGATTTAGAAGTAGACGTAGTTCGGTAGGTCGGTAGGTCGGTAAGTAAGGACTGCGTAAAATGGCTGCTGAGACAGTGAGTGAGTGAGTTTTTGCGTTTTTGGCAAGAAAACAGTAGTAAGTAACACATTGTAGTAAACAATAAATATCTGACCATCTTCCAACATTAGAAATTTATGTAAAAACATCAAGTTTTGTGTACATTCGAGATTGGCAGCGGGCCACGGGAAACAAGCCTGTTTCCCGTGGCAAATCAACAAAATCGGGCCAGAACTAGGCCAGAAACGCAAGTTTTGTTCGGTCATTTAATCTGTTCAAGTGAACCTGTGAGTTTCGGTCAAGATCTGTTTGTATTAACCTAAGACGGGCCGGGCGGCCCGGTTTGTGCAAGAAAAGGACAGAAACTAGCAAGATTTTCAAGTAATGTACGAATAGCGAGGTTTACACGTTTTTTAAGGGTTGTTTCGTCTAATTGCAAGTCATTAAGACCTGATTTGGGTCCAGATGTGAGAACATTATGAATAGTTTTGTCTACGCAAAGAATTACTTCAAGTTTATTCAAAATCACCAAGTTGTAATCTAAAATGGCCAAGAAAGGCCTGTTTTGTAACAAGAAATTACTATGCACAGTTAGTTTTGTACAAAAAAGCCATAACCAGTGGTTTGGTGTCTTTTCGTCAATTCACAAGTTCAAATAGGGCCCAAAATGCACATTTTGGGCCAGGAAAGCGAAAGAACGAGTAATGGTTGCTGGGATCGATTCCCGCACCGTGACCTTGTATTAATGGGTTTTAACCCATTTGATTCAGGTGCGGATCTGACTGCGAAGCTGCCCATCTGGATCGTTAGACGTTAGCTGCGATAGATAGTGATTTCCTGCTCAGTTAGTAATCTTTGGTATCAGTGGACCGGACGGAAGTTGTCCTGTTTGTGAATCAGTTCTCAGTAGAAGCAGTCAGTCAGTATTGTCAGAAGGTACATTAGTCAATCAGCTTTGCTAATTCAGTGATTGGAGAAGGAAGCAGCTAGCAGCAATCAGAACCTGATCAAAGTTGGGCTATACCTAAAATCCTATACAGAGCGAACTTTCGTCGATTCCCTAACACACTTTTCAGTCTAAAATGTCAACTTTCTGCCTTTCTAAAATCGTACCCCGGCCCTCCTGCTTTGATTCCTGTCCAGAAGATCAGAAGACCATTATCGTATAACTGTATTAACTTAGACCAAATTAGGAATAAGTAAGGAAGGACCTCCCAACTCCCAGCAGTTTCGCTCATCCTCAAATTCTATCCCACATAGCAACCCTGAACTGAGTGTCGGAGCGAAAGCGGTGTCCGACTTTCAGGGGCTCACCCGAAGACCGTCCCTAGGTTAATAATTAGTAACTTAGTTTGTTGTGATATTAGTTTTTGACAGTCCTATTGTAAGGGGACGTATAAAGAGTAACAAAGCACAAGCATATAGGGTAACACACAGCATATAGGAAAATAGAGTTAGAGTTAGAAAGAGTTAGTAGAGTAGAAGGGTGTAAAAGGCTTTAAGAAAGAGTATCGACCTTGTCCCAACAACTTAATCAAAGTTTGTAATATTATTCCAAATTGGAATAATATTAATAATAACCTAGGAAGGTAAAAGATCTGGCAACTCTGGTACAGTAAACTGTACTGTACTGTATCTTATTGTATTGTAATCTACTCGTTAGTGTTATCGTAATTGTTAGTTTGAACGCACAGAATTGTACGAGCAATAATTGTAGTGTTTACATTAAATAATTAGTTTGTTAGTTACTGAGTCTTATTAGCAACTAAGGCGCGTTTGCCTTAAACTACAGTGCGTTTACCGTCTTGCTTCTTACAAGCAAACCAAGGCGCGTTAGCCTTCACGTACGGTGCGTTTACCGTGCAACTACTAGCCACAAGAAAGGACCGAAGATCCAGTGAGGAAGAACTCAACCAAAATCCAGTGCTCATCAAGAAAGCAAGTGCTGACCCCGCTTACTGTACAATTGGAGAGATCATCAAGGAAGCAAGTGCTGACCCCTCTTGCTGTCCGACTGGAAATCAACTCAGGAGCGCCTCAAACGAACTCACCGACAAAGACCCCTACAAAGGTTGGCCGCAGAGAATCTCTGATTTTGGCACACCACATTTCAGAGATCTGGTGCTTAAGTCTGCTTCATTGCGAACAGACGTGCTGACCTTCCGTGTAAAGAAGAGGAGTTTACAGTGTTTAGAGTTTGGAACAGATCAGAGTTTTGATCTAGCTCACTTCATTACATATAGCTTTCCAAAGTGGACTGAATGTAAGGGAAGTGCGACCTTAAGGTGCACGGAAATTGTTAATCTTTAAATTTTTAAGGATTTTTAATTTAAAACTTTCAAAATTTCCTACTTCACCTGAAGTTTTGTTCCATAATCGTCGAATTTGGTGCTAAAACCGACTGTTTGCGAGCACATTTAGCTTAGTTACAGCAGATGTTTATTTTACTGGATATTGAATATGCTTGCACAGTACAGCTCTTTAAAAACAAAGTTGGCGAATTACGCGCAGACATTTCACGAAAGTTGAATTGACGCGATATTCATGGGAAGTTAGCAGAGCTGAACTTTACCAAAGTCAGGTTTTTTGTGAAAAATCCACGAAATTTGCCAAATCTGACGAAAATCGCTACCATTCGCGAAGTTCGCGAAACATGTTTTTAAAGAGCAGTAATTTATATATAATTTATGCAGATATAGGTCAATGAACTGAAATATGGAGTAGAAGATTGCCTAGCAAAGATGGGGTGTTTTACTAGCGTAGATACATGGGTTTGGGCTCCTCGAATATGGTTTGCCCTATGGAGAATTTTGGGGAAGAAGAAACCATTGAGACCGCGCGAACAGCGGTGGGTCGTTGAAATTTAATATAAAGAACCAACCTGGGGTTTCTTTAGTGGGGGGGCGCTTCCCCACGTTTTGGGCTCCCCCACTCGACCCCTCCTTCTCCCCCAGTCGTTCCACCCCCCCCCCTTTTGGGCTTCCCCCACTCATTAATACTCAACTATTGAGAGAGAAATGTGGGCTATAGTATGGGCGTTGAAACATTTTCGCTCGTATTGGTACGGTTGTCATACCGTACACTGACCGTTTGCTGTTAAGAGCTAAGGCTAAGTTAAGGCTTAATTCTTTAAAAGCTACGTCCTCTATGTTAGGACGATGGTAGCTGGAAATTCAAGACTGACTTCGAGGTGAAGCATAGGCCAGGCACACAAAATAAGAATGCAGATGCATTGAGTTGCCACCTGTTGCTCAGTCCTATAGCACAGAAGTTAGTGGCCGAAAGAATAAGAGGTCATTGCAGGAGAGCGATCAATTAATACAACAAACTATCAGGAGTTGCCGGAAAAAAGGCCAATTTGAAAATTCGTTTCGCAAAGCCCAAACTATTATGTAGAGGATGACATGCTATGGCAGGTATGGCATGACCATACTGGTAAACGGCGGATTAAGTCGTGGCCTCAACTAGTCATTCGTACCTGAGCCTCTTCGCAATGAGGTTCTAGAAATATATCATGACCAGCTGGGACATTTTGGTATTGATAGCACTTTGAGTAGACTACGACAAAATTTCTTCTGGCCGTCAATGTGCTCGGACACCAGACAGTGTAGCTGTGTAGATTGTGCTACCCGTAAAGGTCCATGAAGTCAATTGAAACCTCAGAACCTTTTGAAATCCTAAGTGTAAGACTGCGTGGGACCGTTGCCGGAAACCCAAAGAGGCAATAAACACATTGTCGTGTTTACCTGTTTATTTACAAAGTGGCCAGAGGCATTTGCAGTTCCCAACATACAGGCGGATACATTGCTGAAGTATTTGTCAATGAAATAGTGTGTGGACACTCGGCTCCGAAGGCGCTTCTTAGTAATAAAGCTAACTTTCTATCAGACTTGGTGACCGGAATTTGCAAGTTGTTATGTTAGAAAGTTGAACACGACAGGTTATCATCTACAAACAGATGGAGGTTGCGAGAGAATGAATAGGACCTGGATTACTAGTTTATCAATGTATAGCACTCACCAGAAAGATTGGGATGTGTACATCCCTCTCGTTTTAAGCGTATAGAACTAGCATTCATGACTCCACAGATGAGACACCATTTTTCTTGGTGTATGGCTGAGGCCATGCACTGCCTGCAGAGGCTGATATGCATCTGGCTATAAGTGATCACAAGAAGAACTGCCGGCACACAGTACTTGAGCGGTTGAAAGAGAGTAAACGCCTTGTCCAGCAGAATCTTGCGGACAGCAGGAGCAAGCAGAAAAAGTACTATGACCGGGATGCAGCTGAACGTCGTTTTGAAGTACGCAGTAGGGTGTGGCTGCATGTTCCAGCAGTTGCAAAGGGTAAAAGCCCAAAGTTGTCACATTTATGGAATGGTTCTTTCAGGATAGTAAAGAGGATAACCCCAGAAATAGCTAGATTGCGACCATGTAATGGGGATAGTCGTAAACACGATATCGTGCATGTTAATCGGTTGAAGCCGTGGATTGATTGGGAGTCTGAGGATATAGCCACAAGTGTATCTCGTGAAGACGTGAAGACAGACTTGATAGTACCTGCTAATCCAGAAAAACCTTGTTCTCAAGCATCAGATTTAGTGAACGACGAAGAGGTACCGAATATCGCATCTGGGCTACAAGTAGGTGATGTTGTGTGGGCAAGACAACGGGGATATCCCTATTGCCAAATCAGAATCACAGACAAGAAAGAGGTTAACATGCAACTGATTAGCAAATATCCCAATAAATGGATACTCGTGCAGTTCTTTGGAAGTCGCGAGTTTGGTTATGCAGAAAAGAACACGTGTCATGCGTATGGCGAATTCAAACCATATCGGGACGGTCAAAGACTTCCAACTGCAGTGAGGCAAGCGTTGGCTGATCTCCCGAGAGCAAAACCAGAAGTTAATCTGGCCGATTAATACATGGCCAAGTATTATCCAACATGTGTTTGGTTTCAGATGCGAGGACCTTTGGAGCCATCGGCCATGACCAAGAATAACCAGCGAAGTGAACGCAGCTGGACAATTTGAACTGATGAAGGGATCTTAGTGGCAAGTATGCTTCCCCTGTAACTGTAACAAGTTGGATGCTACAGGGGCAGGCGAAAAGGAAATATTAACGTTCCATCACGAAGCTCTTGGAGAAGGAATTTGATGGTGCTTATCTTTCTGGTGATCTCCACCGCCACCTGTGCTCGGTAGCAACGAGGCTTGAAACTTGGGAGAAAGGCTAGCAAGCTGTTTATGATTGCTATCTCCCAAAATGTGTGCGAATAGTGCTAGCCATGACAGAAACTGAAAAGTTTGTTCTTTTGCTATACCCTCTTCATTTTGGGGATTTGCACGACTATATGAGAGCTCGGAAATGTTTAGACGCAGATACACTAAAATGTTATTTTAAGCAGATGATGGAGGCTGCAGAGTTTGAACATGATAGGGATGTTTGCCTCCGGGGAATAAAACTGAAAGGATAGGTGTTTGTACACCCGACAAGATGATAATCCTGATCGGGGACATAAGCAGCGTATGCGTGTGTCCCCACAGACATGACTGGTTTAAGGAACGGCATGGAAGCTCAGCTTATGTCAGCCCTCAACTTCTTACACTGGAAATTCCTCGGTTTCGTGCCAAAGCCAATGACATGTGGATGTTTGACACTTTATTGTAGGTGGCCGCATTTGGAAGATACCGTTTTTATGATCGACCCCGGCGGGGTTGTTCGTTCGTATACGTAGAGGCCTATACATTATGCCTACTTCACCAGCAACGTCTATATTTTTGGAGTGCACCATAGTAGGACTAATGAGAGCCCGAACCAACGATCGGCCTATAGCGAAGCCGGTTTTGCAAAGCGAGTGGCTACGGGATGGCATTTAGAAGACTACAACGCTACATTTAGAAGAATAATCGGCCTCGGCGATACCTTCAAATTGACGCCCTTAGTTTAATTTTACGGCTTGCGTAGCTCAAAAGATGGCGGATTATTTGATTTCTGAAAAAATGACAAGTTTTCCACGCCAAAATAAGACAATCAGCTATATCTCACTACAGTGAAAAGCGAGAAAAGTGTTTCAAAAAGCAAACATGTAGAGCGCAACAAGATCTTTCAAATGAATATAATCATAGCTATGCAGCTGGTGTCTAAATGTCAAAATTCGGCAAAAACCGCCGTGAACGGAGACGTCTAAGTTTTGAAGCGGGATTGAGCGGAGGGTGTTAGAATGCTAAAAGAACTTATTTTGGAAAGTTTCATCAAATTTCATCTTGGTTTGAACCGTCGACCAATAATATGTGACCAAAAGGAATCACCATCTTAACAGGAGCCCAAAGCAACCTAAGGCTGTAAGCGGATTCGTTTAGAAACGCTGTCAGTGGTTCAAAAATTTAGCTTTTTGCTGGCACAGTTCAGAAATTTCGCGTTTGCTGAAACAGTCACAGATTTAGGCAAAAGGTCCTGTCTCCCAGTTCTCGCTGTGGAGTATGTTAGCGGCGCCCACTGGACGACGCAAACATACTGCGGAAACGGTCTGGCGAGGCGGTTTGCCACCGTGGAATCTGGTAAATTTCGGATGCATAGTCCAAACTAAGTTCCACAATTCGACTTCTCAATACAGGACAATACAGCCAGACCCTGTGCTTGTAGCCCGCTCCAGTATGCCCCGCTCCATTGCATCACGGCACATGCAGGTCGGGAGCGGCGAACCTGGCTGGGCGTTCGACGATCGGGGTACCAGCCACCACTGTCCTCCCCAGAACCCATGCCACCATCATGCTTTCGAACACCGCCCTGTCCGGCTTCTTTAGTAGGCTTTGGAACCCCAGTAGTTGGATCCGGGTACGGATTAGGTCTCGAGAATAATGATCCAGCAGCAGTGTAGCCAGCGGGACCAGGACTAGCCCAGGAAGGCGGATTAGGGGGCGCTGGAAACGCATGTCCAGGCGGGCCTGAAGAAAATGGATTAGGAGTCCATGGCTGATGAGCTAGCAAGAACTGTTCCATAGATTGTAACATCTAATTATAAAAGACGATGACAAATCGAAGATCAGCTGCGAAGCCGTATACGTAAGCCTGGCCCATCAATGGGGCTGGAATTGGCACATTGTGATGCCCTGATTCAGGAGTATGCCCCTCAGAATGGGGAGCCGAATTATCGTTGTCCGGGGGTAATGCTTCCTGTGGGGTTAACGGGCTTCTTCATCTGAATCTTTTCGATCCATTAAAATAGAGCACAATGTCCGAAAAAGCGCTTAAGCTAAAAAGTGTGAGAAAAATTGAAAATCAGTTCTTAGCAGAGTAACAGTTATACATCTTGGCTAAAGACTAAACAGCACCTATTTTGGCCACTCCGATAAACACTGAACCTCTCTGAACTCTTTTCTTCGACTTTGTAACTTTAACTTTCTTCAAGCCCAAAGTTTGTTTCAGCTTGCTAAAAAAGCGTATATCCCTGAATAAGTTTTGGTTGTTTTTCCAGCTCACATAGACTAATACACCGCTTAAAACAATATCATCATTCCCTGTTAAAATTTCCCAGTTGCTGTAAGATTGAGTTATCCCGAAAAGTATGGCCAGCTGTTAAACTTTACGTAAAGATTCGTATATTCCTAATTCACATGACTCTTGTTTTTACACTAAACAAGCAATATTTTGTGCAAAAGGTGTATTTTGGGCGAACATTTTAGTAAATTGTAAACCTGCTGCGCAGCCAATAATTGTTTATAAATGGCTTTCCTACTTATTAACAGAAACTATACGTGCAAAACACAGTGTGATTTTTATAAAATGTTTGAAGAAGTTACCGTTACACCGATAAATGATAGAAAATGTGTAACTTGCATAGCTATCTGGTTTATGCTTTGAAGAATGTTCGATTAGCAGTTAATGAAAACTTTTTATGAGTCCTCAGAATACAGAATATAGAACGGTCAGATTAGAGAAGCAAATTATTTTCATATATGCGTAATTACATTGATTAGAAATAGAATTGTTGGAAATTAGAAATTTACACGGAAGAGATGCCGGCTTTATTTTAAACCACTGCATACACGCTTTTATGGTGACTCCTATCGTTACCCAGCAAAATGCGGGTGAGGGCACGGGCCGAGCAAACATAACAGACCTGCTGCGCTGTGGCGCAGCAGGAAAAATTGGCAGTTTATCACAATATAAATTGTGTATGGATGTTAATGCCTACTCGTCACAACAAATTGACGTGGCACGAACGAGAAGCAGAATTTTCGCGACTGTGCGAAAGACTGTACGACGTCAGAATCAAAATGTATAGCAATAACAATTTAAGGTGTTATCAAATTTTGAAAACGCCAGTATGCTTTTAATCATTTACACTTTCGTAATCACAATACCGTTTCAACTGCTAATCATAATTACTTAGTGTCTTTGGAGACGAGTAAGAACTACCTAGTAAGAACTCCGGCAAAAATTAAAAACATCCACCCACTGCTCTGCTGTCCTGCATTCCCCTAACTTTTTCAGCTGCCGAACAGAAAGTTTCAACAGAGTATTGTATAGAGAAAACGGGTGTCGTGAATCAAGTAAATAGGTTCTTTCAAAGTAAACATATTCAGCACTACTATCAAAGTTCTGATCGTCTGACGCTGCTACCAACGGCGCCAACTAAGCCTTTGGCAGTTTCCGTCTTACAACATAACTGAAACACAGACTGGATACGAGCTCGTGCTGACGTTTCATCAGTAAAGTCCATTCAAACTCCTTCCACAGACTAGATATTTTCCGCTTTGTCTGAAAGAACAATACCAACTTACCACAAACAAGAAACACACAATACATAAATGTAATTACTTAATGACTATTAAATATACCTTACACTTAAATACATACAATAATGAATTAATTGGTTATTTAATAACACAGACATGAAGTTCAGTTGGGCACGCGATAAATTGCTTTGAATTTCAAGCCTTGCTGCCAGCCCAAGGTTAAATTAGCGTTCCAAAATGTAATCAGTCTGCGTAAACGCCGTTCTAAGAAATCTTTCATGTTTAAGACGATTTCAGGGGATCCCACGTATGAGTGGTATCCAACTACGCACATCTGCACAAAGTGCTGCATTGTTGCAGGGGATATGGTGTATCCTTGACGATATGGTGTAACCTTGAATCCCCACGAACTGTTGGTGCCACTGCCGGAAACATCGAGCATCACAGAGCACTTTCTCTCGCAGCTCCCCTTGTAATTTTTCAAAACTCAGACTGCCCCCCCTTAATTTCATTGACGTGCAGGTGAGGATAGCTAGTTATTACTGTTCTACTGGCAGGGTTCTTGTTGAAATTTCGGGGCTGCGATTTTCTTTTTGCTGCCCTTAAATCGACCTGTAATGGGGGGACTTCGATCTGGACTTGGATAACTTGCGACACATTCTTCTATAATTTCTTCTAGATCGGCTTCTACCATTTGCTCGGGAGGCTGTGCTCGATGAACCCGTTGAGGTTACTGAACTCTGATGATCTTTCGCTAGAAGTAATTTCGCGCACTTCAATCTTTCTGGTTGACACATTCACCCCTTTCTCCGTTTTGGCTGTAGGCTCTCCACTGTTCTTTCGGTCAAGTAGTCTGCTCCCAGGCTCAATTTTACGCTTACGGACATTCAAATACTCCTTAAATGCCTCTTCTCGTTTGGTTTGGCTTGCATTAACCTTCCGTTTCAGCACAGTCAGCTGGTTTTTGAGCTCACGCCATTCCAAATCGTCCCTCTGGTACAGCCTCTAGCTAGCCACAACTGGCTTCGAAACAGGGGCCATACCCTTCACTATCTAAACACAGTACAAGTAACTACAGCTACTCTAAACTAATTTTTAAGTTAATTTTACTATTTTTTGTAGTTTTTTGCTTCCAATGGCACCTAGTTTTCTACATTGATCGCACTATTTGCTACATCGATTTAGTTTAAGGGGAAGCTTTAGTAATTGCTTCTATTTCCGGATGCCTTAGCTTCCCAGTAACTTCTAAAATCTAGCCATCGATGCGCAATTGTTCCCGCAAAACCAATACAAGGATTGCAGTTAGCAGCATCAAATCTCCAACTAGTAGCGCATAATTCCACCACATCTGCTAACCCGATCTAACATCTGGGCTTATACTTATACTTATAAGTATAAGCAAGAGTACATAATACATAAGAGTATGACAGCAGGCATACTCTATGTGTTATCAGCTAGCTACATCCGATGCGCGCTATCGGCTGACCTCCCCATAAATTGTCAAAGAAATTCGCCCGCTATGTTTACACGCAACAGACGCACTTTGAACCAACTGACTAGTTGTGTTTTCGAGCTTTAGCGTGCAAACATAGTGTTCGAATTTGCTTTGATAAGGGGGTCTGATTTAGGGGGGGGTGGGGGTAAGCCGATAGCGTGCAGAGGATGTAGCAAGCTGATAATACATAGAGCATGACTCTTGTCATACTCTTATGTATTATGTACTCTTGGTATACGTCTTATAGGTCTTATACTGTTGGAAGGCCTGCTGTCGATGCATAAATGCATCCCTATCAAGAACTAGTTCCTCCTCTAGCAAGGGCGAATCGTAACCACCCGTAGGCAAAGCCTCCTTATATGATTCATTAAAGACAACTTCATCAACGTTTAGACCTCCCGGGTGTCGGAACTGTGTACTGTGGTGTGCTAACTGCGGATACACATACGGCAATACATTGGAATTGGAATTGGAACTGGAACTTACCAAATTGAGGCTTTGGTGCCTACAGTTTGAAAACCAGTGCCAAAATTTTATAATTTCCTAATGTTAGCCGCATCCGCAGGGTATCTTAATAGTACAATGGGTGCATGCATTCATTACTACGGGCGGGGAAGGGTCGCAAAACAATATCCAAGAGCTATCAACTAAGCCGACAAACCATACCTCTTGTTCTGCCTCGAGATTTACTAAGGCATGGCCATTTTTGGCAGCACCCAAGTGTATATCATAGTGCTTCTGAATAGCTTATCGGCCAGCACGCCAAAACGGGCGCTTAACAATCATGCTCAGCACCTTTAATCATCGGATGTTTTCGGGATCATCGTCTGCGCCATGCCCCAGTACATAATACGAGCTGGTCACCCGACCGTGTTGCGAACTGACTACGTTCACTATTACAAGGTATAGATCCTTCAGAACTATTTTTCCATAAACACTAGGACTATTCCATTGTACCTGAACTGTAGTAGTCTGCAAGATATCTAGATCAAGTTTATCTTGAGTAATTAATGCTAACTTTCAGCACAATGGATCCCTCTCCATATGACACCATCGACCAGAGGAAATTTGTAGTATGCTCCTACTTCTTCAACCCCATACTCTAAATATCGAGCCTTCGTTTTTAATTCATCTTGTGCATGCTGCAAAACCTCGCGCAAAATTCTCGGTGATACTATTTCCGCGGGGAGATACCCATGGCGTATTTCTGAAACGGCCTCAATTACCCTGTGAGCAGCGCCAACTCACTACTGTCATCACCCACTTAACAACGTCAAACGTCAGACGCGTTTGTAAACCAGATAACTGAGCAAATAGCTGCAGGGCCACGGTAATCTTATTGGTACTATCGGTACGTGCTTGTATTCTCGAGACTTGGCTTAACCCATGTGCAGGCTAAACTGACCATTTGTCTGCCTTCTCTCACCTTTAAGTATCTTTGCCACCGAAATTAATTTATTCTGAGTTTGCACGACTGCGGTAGCTAAGGAGTCTGTGACTAAGTACTAGCTATGACTGATGGGGAGAAGCAAAGAAACGCATATAATGGGAAGACCATTGACGCGCCCGGAGAGAAGAAGAGAGAAGGAGTCTGTGCGCACTTCAAGAAAACTTAGTCCTCGTCGCACACTCTCTGCATCCCCAGTGTTACATCCTCGAAGTATAGATTCTAAGGGCCTTTTCGCGAATGGGTAGAGTAGAGTTAAAATTAACTCGATCCTTTTCGCGAATGAGTTAAAAGAGTTAAATTTAACTCGCCGAGTTATGCGGAGTTAAAAATTTTAACTCTACTCGCATTCATGAAAAGTGTTAAAATTAACTCTACCCTTTTTGCGAATCACTTGTGGAGTTAAAAATATATGGAGTTAAATTTAACTCTACTCTTTTCGCGAATGGATTAAATTTAACTCTGGCTAACTCCGCTTCATGTTTTTCTATACAAATTTAACAGTTTCGTCAACATTTTTAAGTTCTGGCGAATTAAAGCTAATTTCTCAAAAACCCAATTTTTTATGTTTTCGACTATGATGTAGCAAATTTGACTGCAAATGTACACTCTTAAAAAGACTCCTGTAGAAATTACAGGAATTCTTGTAGTTCTCTACAAAAGCGCTCCTGTGCGGCGGTCAGTCACTAGCGGAGCTTCCTGTATTTCCACAAAAGTAACTTTTGTATTTTTTACCGGTCTCTGGAATAGTAAAAATTACAGGAGTTTCCTGTAGAAAATACTAAGCAAACCTGTAGTTTTTATTACAGGAATTTCCTGTAGAAAATACTAAAGAAACCTGTAGTTTTGTTCGACTTTTTTTACAATCCTATATCAGATACCAAACCTGTATTTTTTACAAGACAAAACCTGTAAATTTTACTGGAGCGACCTGTTATTTCAAAAGGGAGGGGGCAGGGGTGGGGGGCCGCCGCTCCCAAAAAATTTTCGGCAGGGAGCGGCCGTTACAAAAAATCACCCACTGGGTGTTGGAAGACTGAAAATTTGAAAAAATTCAAAAATTTCAGTCTTCAAAAAGTATGACCACTGTCGCCCTTATATACAAAATTTGCGTTATCAGCGTATCGAGTACTTTCCTGTGAGCAAACCTGTAAACCAGTGAAAACTACAGGTTTCATTTGTACTAAATACTGGTCTAACTTGTAGTCCATTCTACCAAAGTATGTCCGGTAAACACTACCAACGATGACCTGTAGAAATTACAAGACTCAACCTGTATTTTCTACAAAAGCTTTTGTACTTATCATCTACAAAAGTGATTCCTGTAGTTTCTACAGGAACATTTCTAAGAGTGTACTTTAAAATATACGGACCAGCATTTAAAGGTGTTGTTTTCTTTATGCAGGGTATTTAACTATAATTAGGTTGATGCAACTAATAAAATTACTAATAAACTAGCAAAAAATAAGTCTTAGGCTTAAGTGGGCCAATCAGTGAGCAGTACCGCCTTTAAATAAAGTATTCGTATTATGGCATCAAAAACCTGAGACTTGCGGAAATCAAATTATTCATTAGGGTTGCTCTCGCAGCCGCTTTTTGGCAAAAGCGACAGCTTGTCAAAGTTACAAAAAGTGAAAGCAAAATCCAAGTTACGCATCTTGCCAATTTCTATATTACAAAATGCTACTTCTGAAAAAAGGTCCCCTAGCTATTGGACAGGGGTATTGAATGATGTAAAAGATGTCTTGCCAAAAAATTACCTTAACCGGTAAAAAATTTTCATAAACTTCACTTCTTCTAAAAATCGGTAATTTAATTATAGATAACCAAATTAATATTAATATTAATATTAATATTAATTTCATTGTATACTTAAAAATATTCAGCCACATTTTGATGTGAGATGGCTTCTTCGCTCCCAGAGTTAAATGAATACTAATGGTTCAAAGTTTATGCCGCCAAAAGGAATCATCACGATAAGCAACCATCTCTAATTGTTACTTATAAGTTATAAATGCTATAAAAAGTTTTAGTACATGCTAAAATTGTTGTGTGCTAGAGCAAGAGCAAGCGCTAGAGTGTTGAAATTTGCCATTAACTCAGAACATTCTTATGGAAGTGAGGAAGTTTGCTTGTTAATTGTGTAAAAACAATTGGTTCTCAATAGAGATAACGTGTTTAAGCAAAGCAAGCTTTGCTTTGTTAATTTAGGAGGCTTCTTTTTTCATTTAGGAGCTGATATAAGCTAAAATTAGACAAAAATGTATATTTGAAGTATTAACAGATTTTCAAAAAGGTTACACTTGCAACGATATTGTAGAATTAAAGTACTCGTCGAGAGATTTCGAACAATGTAAAAATGGCTTTACAACTCCCTAAATTGCGTAAGTTATGAAGCTTTTAAATGTTCACTTAATAGATATTTTTCGTTTAAGTCGTTTAAGCGTAAGCCCCGTAAATCTACGGAGCTTAAAAATGACTGATTCTGAACTGCATTTAAGCGGTCTACTTAAGGGGGGGGGTCACTTTGGTCAAAAATCGATAGTCACGGATTTGCTCATTTTCACACATAATATGCCCCCATATGTTCTCAAAAACAACTTAGAATATTAGCGTTCGAAATCAAACTGTGACAGAGTTATTCAGGTTCAAAGCCGGAAAACTTGAAAATTCCGGTGATGAGCCCTGCAAGGTCAAGTGGAGACCAAACGCGACCGAAAACAGGGTTAACCGATACACCAAATTACAGCCTTTACTAAGGTAATATTTAAGTGCAGACGCGGCTCAAGGTCAGCTATCCAGGCGTTCATAATGCATGCTTGAGTGCTGCACTGACCTAACCTTGCAGGACTGCCCAGTATAACTTTAACTCGTTTTATCTTGCACAGACAACATTTTAGACCCATAGTTGTATGAGAAAAGTTGCTCCTCTTTCCATTAGCTATCGATTGATACCCATTTTGTCTATATTTGGAAAAATTTTAAAATTGACATTTTTCACCTATAGAGATCAAAGGTGCCGCCACAGTAGCATGTTCAATATTAACGCAATTGTTTTGGCCACATTATGTGACAGACATAGATATATTAATTAATCTGCCAAGTTTGGTGATTTTTTATCACATAATGAGCGAGAAATTTTTTTTTTTTTTTACAGCCACCTCACCCCAGTCGGTAAGCCGGTTAGGGGTAGTGTCAGCAATTTTAGAATTTTGTCTGGGTGTGGAGGAAGCTGACACTGAATAACTGCAGTTGCAATTATCCGAGGTGTTCTACAAGGCTATCAGTACGTCCATTACTTTCACCGTAATGGAGGTCCTGTGGTAGCTCCACCTGGCAGGCGGCCACCCCTTGACATTCTCGGTAAATTGCCTAGGGGGGATCAGCAGGGTTTCCCCCGCAGCATCTGCTAGTTGCGGCCCCAAGTTGGAGCCGGATTGATGAACGCTGATCAGAATTGATCAAGTGCCCACCGAACAGACCCTTCGGGTCTGAATTTTCGTGTTGTTGGCCGATACCATGCAGAAAGTACAATCTCTTTCCTTTCTGATCAGCCCGTGTAAATGCGTTGTTTCGGTTCCAATCCTGGTGTAGGTATATACGCTATATCTGACGCTATAAGCACTGTAAGTCGTCAGTTATAATTATTATAATCTCAAGAAAATACAAATGACTTAGCTCGTTTTAGAGTGAGACTATCGGGTCAATCCAGAATCTTGCTCCATACTTTTGCAATTCTTTGTAAAATCCTATTCCGCAGGTTCCATGTTCCGTATGGTTGAGATCGATCGCTGTTTGTATTACCTCAATATGAAATTTCCAAACAAACAAACAAAACAAACCACTAGAATACTGAATTTAGTGATCACATAGTCTACTGGCAACGAACATTTCGCAAACTGGGGAATCATGCCATTAAGGTTTTGTATTGCTAGCTCTTTTCCTGCAAATTGTTTGTATTGCTGCGTATACAATGGCACCTTGCAAAATTGAGCCATGGAAGTGCTCTGGCACTAGTTTTGCTGAGTTATCTACATAATTGTGAAGACTGGCTCGTTTCTGCTTATATATAAAGGTGTTTCCTAGTGTGCAAATGTAGCGAATCCGGGTCTTTGTTCTAAATTCTACTATTTGATAGGCTCACTAGGCTGCTAGACTGCTTCCTCAGAGGGTTAAGCGCTTTCTCTTGAAAATTATAAAGATTCCAAAAAACGTTTAAACTTATCTGCTTACGACGCAGCCACTCTTCAGCTCGGCCGAGCGAGAAATTATCAAAAGAATGTGAAAATTATGAAAAATGGCCATTTTTAGCAAAATTTGCTGTTTTTGTGGCAAGTTTTTTGAGCTTACTGTAGATGATAGAAACATGCGAGTACTCTCATAAGACGTGGTTTTATGCGCAGAGTGCAGCTATCTATTGGCTGTTTCTGTAACGCTTGCCAATCGTTCAGGACAAGCAAAAGAGTACCGTAGGTCCTGTTTTTCATGGTCCAAAAATGGCCGATTTTCCAAAATTCTGACTTTAAAAATTCGCCAAAAATCCAATACTGAACAGAATCGCTTCGGAGGAGATAGCTGCACTCTACAATATGTCCTTAATGGTTCTGAAAAGGTTTCAGAGTTCTGACTCCTATACAGCGAAAAATTTTTCTGCCACAACCTTTTTAATCTAACTTTTTCATTTTCCTATGTTTAATGTGAGGGAAGCAGATAAGCTTGTTTGCTTGTTTGGGATTTTTGGATCTTTTGCGTTTTGAGCCTGCGTTTTGAACCTTGTTTTTGAGCCTTGTTTGGATCGGTTTTGAGTCTAAAGGAGCCGAAGTGTGGACTCTCTATAATCTGTTTTAAGGTTTTAAGTCCTGTTTTGAGCCTAAACTGTCCTCTATTGAACTGCTATATCTGCCGTATCTGTTGAATTGTTGGGAGTCTTCTGGCTGACTGTTATGTAACTTGTTTGGTCGTTTTCGGACATCTTCGTTCTTTGTTGAGAAAATTACAAAAGCCTCTATTGGAAAAAGGAATCTTAAATCAAATTTAGTAATACTTGAGCAAACTAGTTAATTGGGGTTTTTCTGACAATTTAGAGGTTAAAACTTATCTTTGGGGTTAATCAGGATTAATCGGGAATTTTGGGGAACCCCATGAGCCCTTGAGCAAACCACTATGTCACCTAAAATTACGTAACTTACGCTCATACAATGCCATCGCCTAACATCTAAAGAGACACAAAGATTTTCCGACTACAGTATCCAAAAATTGCACGTCACGACTACAGTATCCAAAAATTGCACGTCACGCACCTGGGAGAGTCGAGAGGCGGAGCTAGAGTTTTGACTGACAGGTCTTCCCCCCAGTTTTTGGGCAGTCTTGGGTTTTGCACTGATTGGGTTTGGTCGGTCTAGAGTGACCAGTTGGATTGCGTTGTGACTATACAGGCCAGTAGAGCCTTGCTTTATTCGTTGGCTAGCGGTGCCGTGAACCGTCTTCGTGTAACCTATCTCTGAGCTTGCGCCCTCGACTCTAACCATTCCAGTCCCTCAATTATTAGCTGTGATTCTCCGAGTTTGGATTTAACGCTCTCTCTCTCCGGATTTCAAAGGTAAACTTGATCTGCCATACCCTCAGGGGCTATTGCTGATTTGGGATAAGTTGTGATAAGTGAGTAAGTAAGGTGTCAATTTCATTTCGGAATACACACAAAAAACGGGAATTCCATAAGTTTGAGGCTGTTGTGAGAACTTTTGAATAGCTAATCCTTAACGATATGCAACATTGGTTAATTTAATTTAGTCAAACGTAACTGTATTTTGATTGCTTACAGTCCTGTGCAAAATTAGTTGGTAATTCTCTACATTCCTGTGTTAGATTAGTTGTTAATTCTCCGTCACACAATGTCCATCATCGTTCATCTATGTGCTTGTATGTAGCTTTGCAATATGCACAATTGGTATCTCTAACTGTTGTTTATTGGTATAAATTTGACTCCAAACTATAACCTTTTTGAGCCTACTCTTAACGTAACTTGTGACTGTTGAATGCAAATTGATGCCGCTTGTTAAGATAACAATCTGTAACCATTAAAATCATTGTGTAACTAGACATTGGTAAATTTAGTGATTCATTTAATCAGCGCTCATTTCACCTAAGGACTTTTGGTGAGAAAACCAGGCGTTGGGAAATCACTTAACCAGCATTTCCCCGATAAAGAATAGGCCATTCCAACTGGGTTCTCCTTGCTAATTGTCTATACAGAACTTAGGACCGTGGAGAGTATTGCCCTTGTCTGTGTGATCCTATTGCAACCAAAACGGAGGGGAAGAGAACCCGGGAGGTGAGATTACATCCGACAAACTCCCAAAAACCAACTAAAACTTAACCATATTAGATCTATTTTATCACATGTGGAGCCCCCGGTGAGGATCGAACTCACGACCCCTGGTTTACGATAACTGTATGTATTGATTTACTGTATGTGTAACTTGTTACTTTAATTAATTATCAAATACGTAGGCCTTAAATTTCATTAATTACGTATGTCGATAACTCCCCTTCTATATCTCGGTCTACTTGATAACGATTTGTTTTTCAGGAGCTATAACTTAAACTCTGAACCTTAGGAACTGTAGGCAGCATATATTGCGTTGGATTTGAGACTCGTGAACCTTGAACTTGTGAGTAGAAAGCTAGGTCGAATATACCGCGTTAGATTTGAGACAGGAGAAATAGCAGATATTTTAATAATATAGCAGAATGCCGAATGATTTAGCCGAATTAGGAGTAGCAACCTGGGCCCAGAGGGGCCAATGCCTCTCCACCAAGCGTGGAATCACAAGTTTTAGCCAAGTTGAACGACACGTTGACAGAGTTTAACTCTGCCATTAGGGCTCAGGGTGTAGCAACCGCCTACAGCTCGGTGCCTATCTAGCATGGGCTACCCTCTGAGTCGTTCGAGGAACACCTCGAGAAATATGACCGTTTCTGTCAGGTCATGGATTTTTGAGGAAGGACAAAAAGTCCTTACCTTTTCCAGCTCCTCAGAAGGACGGGCTTTAGAGTTATTTAGGTCAGTGCCAAAACCCAGTCGTGGCACGTGGGCTGAGATGGTGGAGGCCACAAAAAAGGTTATGATTCCCCCTCACACTGCACTCCATGCATCGTCGCTCATGTTTCAGGTGAAACAAGAGAAGGGTGAACCAGTTATGGATTATTTGATGAGACTCAATAGATACGCGCGACTAAGTTTCACAGAAGAGGACGGGTTTGCGGAGGACCAGCTAGAATTGTTGAAGTTGAGATTATTCCTTTTCGGATTACGAAGTGATCTGAAGGCACGGGTGCCTCCCGGTTGTAAAACCATGGAGCGTGCTGTTGAGAAGGCCCTTCAGGCCGAGGGTGAATACCCTGGGGAAGCCTATCCCTCTTTTATTGAACCAAATTTTCGGAATGATAGGGACAGGCCTGCTGCCATCGCTGAGGCTGAAAAGGCAGTCAAAGAATTGCAGGCCAAATTTGAACAGTTCGAATTAGATTCTAAACAGAGAGGAAATCCGAATAGGAACGGAAAAGGACGTGACTTACCCCCGGGCACGACTTGTTTCAACTGCAACAGACCGGGGCACGTTCGCCGAGAATGCCGCCAACCTGGCGGAGGAGCATTCCGACCCAGTAACCAGGGTTCCGACCGAAATTCTCAGCGTCGATCGGATGGAAACCAGAATTCCAATTCAAATTTTCAGACTCGGAGAGAAGGGAACTACGACCAGAATGGTCGGGGAAACCGCTATGAGCAGTATAATCGACACTATCAGAATAATAGGCGTGACGATTACGCCCCGAGACGTGACCGTTATGAGAGGAACGATCGCTATGATAGGAAACCTGCTCAGGGTAGGGACTTTCCTCCTGAAATGAAGAGAGAATATGGGCCTAAATTCGCCGTTTCTCGGACCCAAAATGAGGGGCAATATTATAAGGAAAACAGCCGAAACCGCCAGTATTCTGGTACGTCTGATTCGGCCGGCAGCGATTGTCGCAACGGGTATTCGTCCCGGGAACATTATCATTCTCCCAGACGTAGAGAAGATTCTCGATCCGACTCTTCGGGTCAGTATACTGTCCGCACGACTCGCAGGGTGTCCAAAGATTGCATGATGCACGCAAAGCGTTGCTTAGTCTCGCCACATTTCCAACATAAAGTTCTGGTGTGCCGTCGACCATTGGTCTGCACATGTCGTGCGCCTGACGCATACAGTCAAATGAGGGAACCCGTTTACCGCCCGCCCAGCGCAAGTTCTTTTACCTCTACGGAAGAGGAATTGTTTGTGCCCTTGCCGCGGCGTCCCCCTCGGATGCCTAGTCTGAAACGGGACCGAACAGTATTCGAACCTATCGTTGACACTAACACGGTAGCAACTCAGTGTAATCTTGAAAAATCGATGGAGGTAGAAACTGAATCGGGCCGGGGTGAGGATACGTTGTTCCCCGAAGCGGACACTTTTTCCTACCTATTCCTGTTTTTTATGTGGACTCTAGCAGCTGCTGTAAGAACTTGCAGGAAGGCAGCTGTACCTGCCGCTTGGGTTCTGCTGGCCTTTCTTGTATCTAAAGCTAATGCACAGACACAGGCCGATTCTGACTCGTCTCGTTTTCTAGCAGACGAGATTGCCAAAATTGGTACCTTAGTTTTGTCCCGTTGGGGAGCAGTATTAAGTCCTGCTGGGATTGGGGTAATCTCGCAGAAAACAGAACATCTGGCACTAATCGTGCAGCTGGCCGTACCGCCTATGTCTCCTCAGTGGAAGCCCCCCGAATGGGCTAATGAGGAAGATTGCATTGACCTTTCAACCGGAAAGGCTAAGACTGACCAGTACTGTGTTCGTATGATAAACGAAAGTTGCCCGCAATTTGACTTTTTGGAGCGTGAAATTGATTCGATTAAGCTTGAATATCGGAAATTGTATTCGGGAGTTTTAAACACTCACTTTTACTCAAAGTTGCTCTCAAGTTTGTGCCGTTCAACACCTGGGGTCTGTACTTCTTATCCGGTACCGGAGCAAACGCACAGCCGACCTAAGTGCTTTATTGAATTTCTGTTAGCTGGAGCGTTAGGACTAGGAGGACTTGCTAATAGTTTGGCTAACTCTTATCACTTGGGCGAACTAGATAATCGAGTAATGGCTGTGGAACATGGGTTTAACGTTTTGAGGGAAGACCAACTCAAAATTACTGATTCAATCAAACGGATTGTCCACGCTAATGAGCAGGTCTATGCTTTTTTGCACCACACTGTTCAAGACTTGACCACTTTGATTATTAGGGCCCGCTGCTCAAACTTCTCTTACATGCGCCAAATCTACATGCAACTACTCGCTCATATTTTTTACCTCATCTTTACGAGACGGTTTACATTCTGTCATGCGAGCTGGTCTACACTCTGAGATTAATCCGAACTTGGTAAACTTGCAAACTTTGAAAGGGATTATCCGTACCCATCCCTCTCTGAGAAATTCTCTACTTAGTCAGGAACCGAGTTTGATCTACCAGTTTGGGAAGGTTTATCCAATTAAGATTGATTTCAATACTCTACGATTCGGATTTATGTTGGAAATCCCTGTACTCTTGGAACAGGAGGTAAGGCCCCTATATGCGATTCAGAACGTAGGTTACAATTCACGGAAAAACGGAATTACTTCCTTGGCACCTTTGCCGGATTACGCGCAACGGTTAGATACTGGCGAGATTATGCGCCTTTCAAAAAGCCTAGCAGGCTGGCGTGAACGGAATCCGGAAAGCGAACTAGGGAAAGCTGGAATTCCGTTAACGGACGGGGTAAATTCCGGAATCACCTCGGCAGAAACGGATTTTCAAAAATTCAAGACGGGGAATTCCATTTTGGAAAGGCGTTGTACGTTAACAGAATTCCGGAATCCCGTCAACGTCAGGCAAACGATAAATGCCTATAAGATTCAACCTAGCTAATAGCATATAACGCTGCAATGGATACCATCTTTACAACTGTCTGCAGCTGCAGGCTGGAGGGGAGGGCTTTGTTTGAGAGGGAATAATAGTATATAGTTTCACCGGAAAACAATGGTGCGGGGAGGGTGGGGGAGAGCCAAGGGGGTTAACTTTGCAAATTTGACTGGCAACCCCCGAAATATAATGGGGACTTGTGGAGAACAAGAACCCCCTCGAAAGAGAACCTCAGGAAATCCAAAAAATGGCCTAAAATTCTCAAGAACAAGAACCCCCTCCCCCCCAAACGGAGGGGTCGCCACCCCCCCTAAAAATTTTTTCCTACCCCTCCCCCAAATCGATGTTTTCAGACCCCTGGCTCCCCCTAAAAATTTTCAAATCCCTATATACATTTTTGAAAAAATTTAACTAAAAATTGGAAATTTTTCCAAAAAATTACAAAAATTAGCGAAAAATTGCTAGAATTCGCATAATTAAACTAAAAATCGTTAAAAATTGAGCTGTAAATAGAGAAAATTTTTCAATTTTTTAACGAAAAACCGACTTTTTTCGAAATTTTTCGCCGACCCCCCCTAGAAAATTTTTCTTACCCCTCCCCCAAATCGACTTACCCCTCCCCCATTTCTCGCCAAACCCCCCCTCCCTACTTTTTTTATGAACCCCCACCCCACTTTTTTCGCTAGCCACACCTGTGATGGGGAGAATCCCCGCGAAGGAGAGGACGCCAGGAAATCCAAAAAACGCCTAAAAACGAAAACATTTCTGTATTTGAACGCACATGTGTACCACCTGTTTGGGTTGGGGGACAGTGGCGAATCCAGGGGGGCCTTGCGGCCCGGACCCCCCCCCCTTTGCGATTTGAGCCCCCTCCTTTGACACATAGGTGTGGCTGGCGAAAAAAGTGGGGGTGGGGGTTCAGAAAAAAGTATGGAGGGGGTTCGGTTTGGCGAAAAAAGGGGGAGGGGGGTCGCGAAAAGTCGATTTGGGGGGAGGGGTATGAAAAATTTTCTGGGGGGGTCGGCAAAAAATTTTGAACAAAGTCGGTTTTTCGTAAAAAATTTGAAAAATTTTCTCAATTTACAGCTATTTTTAACGATTTTTAGCTTAATTAAGCGAATTCTAGCAATTTTTTGCTAGTTTTTTAAATTTTTTGGAAAAATTTCGAATTTTTAGCTAAAAATTTTCAAAAATTTAGGTAGGGGTTTGAAAATTTTTAGGGGGGAGGGGTCTGACAAAATCGATTTGGGGGGAGGGGTAGGAAAAAATTTTTAGGGGGGGGGGGAGTTGGCGACCCCTCCATTTGGGGGGAGGGGAGATTTCATGCGCAAATTGTAGAGCACATCGAGTTTAGTATGTGTGCGAAGTTTCAGCCCCGTATCACTTTCCGTTAAAAAGTTGCGCCCCGGACCGGTTATGGCGGCGATGTTTTTTTTCCGGTTTCTCCTATTTAATGGTCGTATTGTCCTGACTTTCCGCCTCTTTCACGTAATCTGCAGCGGAGGCCGGACCTAAAGGGGTAAGGGTCTGGTAGTACCCAGGGTATTTTTTACAGGGGGGGGGGGCGGGGCCCCCCCCGAAATTGACCTTCCCCCCCCGAAAATGCCTTCCCCCCCGAAATCGCCCCCTCCCGGGATTTTTGCTTCCCCCCCCCCTGGGATTTTTTGGGTGTCCAAATTTTTGCCAAAAATAGGCTAATTTTCAAAAATTTTTCGGCTTCGCCGAAGATTTTTTCGTAAAAATAGCTATTTTTAGCTTAAATCCTGGCATTTTTGAGAACTTTTAGCGTTTCACCATGCAAAATACGCCAAAAAATACCATTTTTTGGCTCATTTATGTAAAAAACATTCCCCCCTCCCGGGCCCGGGGGGGGGCTGCCCGGGAAGCCCCACCCCGCAAAAAATCCCTAAAAGATACCCTGGTACCCCATGCGCCATTTAAGAATCGCCACTTTTTTTGCGCCGCAGGTGCGCCACAGCGCCGCAGCGGCGCCGCAAAGTCGGCTCAGAGCGAAAAGTGACCATTTTTGTGGTCGCTGCGCAGCTCGAACGTTAAGAGCTGGAGCCGATTTCTTTTTATATTCAGAAACTACATATATTGAACTAACTAAATAGCTAAGTATCGTTTCTCTATCACTTCCCATGCGTTTGACCACAGTGGCCGGTCAAAAATGGTGAAAATTCGAAAAATCCAAATTTCTCGCTGTGTATTCAACTTTCAGCTCAATTCTTTCATACAAAGGTTTTCTGGCACGGCGAATTGGTTCCCGTAAGCAGTTTTGCCGTCGGACCCACCCATATTGCTGGGCTGGTTCCACTTTGCTGTCGGGAGGGTCAAGTCGGTACCGACTTACAAGAACACCATATAGGACTGTGCATGGCCTCTCAAAACTTTGTCCATAGAGGTTTTCTGGTGCGCCCAGCTCATTCCCTGAGTCCGTTTTACCGTCCGACCCACCCATTTTGCTGGGCTGGTTCCACTTTGCTGTCGGGAGGGTCAAGTCGGTACCGACTTACAAGAACACCATATAGGACTATGGCCTCTCAAAACTTTGTCCATAGAGGTTTCCTGGTGCGCCCAGCTCATTCCTGGAGTCCGTTTTGCCGTCCGACCCACCCTTTTTGCTGGACTGTCTCCACTTTGCCGTTTGAAGGGTAAATCGGGTAGGGGGTCAAGTTGTCAAAAATCAAATTTTTCAAAATTGGTCAAATTTGGTGCCAAATGAAAGCCCTAAGTGAGCTGAACAACTTTTGTCATAGAATTGCATGCTCAAAGTGGCTGTAGAGTGCTGTGGTAGGGTGGGGACTTAGGCGATTTTGGGTCAAAAATTAAAATTTTCAAAAGTGGTCAAATTTCGAGTCAAATGAAGGCCCGCATCGAACTGAACAACTTTCGCCATAGAACCACCCACCCAAACTTGCTGTGTCGGATTTATATACTTGCTTTCTCAACCGGAATTTAAACGACAGACATATAGCAAGGTTAACAAAAAAAATCACCCGAAATTTTAACAAAAAAAAATCACCCCACCCTGACTCACAGGAAAGTCGCAGAGACCCAATTTTTTGCATGGTGATAGCCACACACATATCGACATTACAGCCTGTGAGTTTGAGCCCCTAGGCCCTCTCCATGCGTTCAGGGCAGACCTTTAAGTGAGGGTACCCAAAAGTGACCTCAAAAACGTTCATGACCGAAGTTCGAATTTCGGCTGCTATTTACTAAGGGAAAACCCTAGACAACCCATATTGCACATATGACATGTCCTGACTGTGCGCTATCGATACATATATAGAAGTTCCCGGTCGGACCTCTGAGCCGTCTTGGGGTGGGTGATTTTTTTTGTTAAAATTTTAACAAATAAAAAATCATTTTCATATTTTGTTACTGAAGTCAGAACAGCAGGTAGAGCAAAACTAACGCCAAATTCGAGCTCAGCGACCTCGAAAACCCTAATAGCCGTTGTTTTTGAAGTTACCTGACACTTCTGGAAGTCCAACCTGGTAACCAGCCTGGCCTGAACCGTCCGACGGTAAACGTGATTCCAGAAGTCAGTAGTAGACTACAGTTACCTAAAAACTAATGCCAGATTTGAATTCTGCGCACTAGAAAACCCCCTAGGACAAGTTTGTAGCCACTTCTGACTGCCCAGTTGGTACCTGGAGGGTCCGGAAGGGTCCGGCAGGGGTCACGTGACCGTGGGTCATATATATACCACCAACATACCAAGTCCTAAGTTTCTCTGCCAAAACGGCTGGAAATAAGTTATAATCACTCACAAACACGAAAAAACAACATTTTAGCCTTTAAAACGGCATTTTATAGCCACCAGACTTCATACTAGACCCTACCGGGGCCCATCAGTGACCACTAAGACTTCGGCGGGGTCAGTTGCCCGAGTTCGAACACCAGGTTGGTGGTTTTGGGTTCTAAATACGTTATTTAATGCGCTCTATCCAAAACTGATGAGAAAACATTGCTAGCTGCTCTCTGGGATCCGATCCGCCACTGATTTTTTTTTGTTAACGAGTGATTTTTTTTGTGAAACCGTTAACAAAAAAAATCACAAACTTTCGCCTACTGCAACTTACTGGTAGGTGGTAGAGCAGCGAAACTGGGGTGGTTTAAAGCTTAGCCCAAGACCTATCCATGGGTCCTCAAAGTAATCGATTTGGTTTAGTTTTGCGAAAGTTCCAGCCAAAAAACCAATTTTTGATTTTTTTTGTTAACCTTGCAATAGGCCCAACACACATATTATCCCCGTTTGTGCGGAGCATTTTTGTTACTTGTATATATACGTATATTTATGTCACGATGTTGTTATGCGGTTGCGCTTCAGGACAGTGTAGCTGAAGCACGGCTTAGCTACAGTTAAAGGGGGGGGCTACTAAAGGTTTGCCCGACTGTCCGATTGGCCTACTTTTTGGCGGGCATATAGAGCATGGGTGTGGTCAAAAAATATCGGGTACTGAGATCTTAGCTGCCTTCCAACCATGTGCAGCCGTCGCGTTTATGTGCCCGACCCCCCATTTTTCGCAACTACCAACATAATTAATTAAAAATTTCTACTGACTGCTAGGCCCAAGCTTCAATGCTGCCATTCGCCAATATGATTTGGCACATTGTCCCAACCTGCAGAAGAATACTGGATGTCTGTATCTTATCTGCATCTAAGGGAATTACTCTTCAAAGTTGAAGTTTCGGCAAAAATTTAAAAATTTTTGGCTAACGAAAGGAAAATTTTATTACTGGTGCGAGCTATAAGGCTCTAATTTGACATAAACGGAGGCCCTATAGGAGTACTCATTTGTGCAAAATAGCAAGAAATTCTGGCGCGTGAAAAATTTTTTATGTCAACTTTAATCTTCAAAAATTTCCAAAAACGCCTTTTTGGTGAATGGTACCCCAGAAATCGAAAAAATCAAATTTTTTGAAATTAAAATTTTTTGATATATTTAAACTCAGCGACGTCGAAACATCCCCACAAACGATTTCAGCACGATTACTGAAGGTTTGCGACTTCTATGGCGGTAGAAAGCTGCTACACAGGATCCGACAGACTGGGAATTGCGGTTTCCGCAATTTTTGAAGATTAAAGTTGACATAAAAATTTTTTCACGCTGCAGAATATCTTGCCATTTGGCACAAATGAGTAATCCTATAGGGCCTCGTTTTATACCAAATTACAGCCTTATAGCTCGCACCAATAATAAAATTTACTTTTCGTTAACCAAAATTTTTTAAATTTTTGCCGAAACTTCAATTTTGAAGGGTAATTTCCTTAGATGCAGATAAGATACAGACATCTAGTATTTTTCCGCAGGTAGGGACATATGTGCCAAATCATATTGGCGACTGGCAGCATTGAAGCTTGGGCCTAGCAGTCAGTAGAAAGTTTTAATTAATTATGTTGGTAGTTGCGAAAAATGGGGGGGTCGGGCACATAAACCCGACGGCTGCACATGGCTGGACGGCAGCTAAGATCTCAGTACTCGATATTTTTTTGACCACACCCATGCTCCATATCCTCGCCAAAAAGTAGGCCAATCGGACAAAGTCGGGGCAAGTCGATTTTAGTAGGCCCCCCTTAAGTTGCAATCGTCTAAAATTTTTTAGGCAACATTCAAAATTTTGACCGAAAAATCCTTAAAATTTTGCGTTGTGTGGGCACTTTTAGTCCGTGGGAGGGAAGCCCAAAAAGGGGGTGGGACCGAGTGGACAGGACAGGGTGTCGAGGACTGGAGGGGACCCCAAAAAGGTGGGGAGGCGCCTCACCAGTAGATAAAGTTTAGGTACAAATTACTTGTACCAGGTGCTTAAGAGTGTTCACAGTATTTGTTTTTCCGATACTTTCTTTTAAAATGGGTTATATATATACTTGATTTTAACCAGACCTTTTCTTGCATTGCATTGCTTTTTGTTTAACAATAGCAGGGCTCCTACTATTCCTATTTTTCCTATTTTTTCCTATATTTTTCACTATACGTATTCCTATTTTTTCCTGTTTTTGATTAAAAAACCTATATTTTCCTTTTTTTCATAAATTTAGGGAAGATTTATTAGATTTTTACTGTGGAAACTAAACATCGGTAAGACTTTCTGTTTTATATATGTATATATATATACACTAGCGTAGCCAGAAAAAAATTTCGGGGGGGAATGCAAAATTTCGGGGGAGTCTGGGGGGCCGAGCCCCTCAGAAGCTAAGGAATTTTTCTATTTCGTAACCTTCGTGGAATTTTTACAGAGTATTCGTTGAAATTACAATAATTTTTAAGGCGCGGTGCGTGTTAATGCACCCAAATGATGCAGAAAGTGGTCAAAGTACACAAAATAGAGTAATTGGTACTCGTTTTTAAGCGCGAAACACGTATTATAACGGTACAATACACTTATTTCGCGCCGACGGCGCGAAAATTTTTTGAAAAATGGCGTTTTACGCATAGCAGGAAAAAATTCCTGGGGGGCAACACACTTTCGGGGGGGAATTCCCCCCATCCCCCCCGGCTACGCGCCTATATATATATATATACCTTCTAATGGGGAATTCTCAAAAATTTCCGGGGTGATTTTTGTGAACATTGCTATACTGCAGCATCGCGTATCCGGGGATGAGCAACGGCACCCTAGACCCTTGCAAGGGTAGGAGAATTCTTCGGGGGTTACCTTTACCTTTACCTATAGTATATATTATATACTACAGTAACCCACGCACTCTAGTGTTGTATGAAGCTATATACGTACGTATGCATTCGTTGTACAGGGTCGTGGATATATATTTTTATGTATTGTTTACGTGTTAAACATATAAAATTTTCAAAATTCAATTTTTTCTGAAATTCAAAAATGGTGGTATTTTTCAATGTAGACCTAAAAACAACCTGCTCTTTCGAATGGCACCGTCAAAATTCTTCTTCTGGCACTCTTCCAGCAAAAAATCCGGGTGGGTTTTTTCCGGCGGATGGGTTTTTTCCCGCGTTGGTTTTTTCCGACACGGAAAACTTTAATTTCTCCATAACGGCAGGGCCTAGAGAGAAACAAACTATACGCCATTCGAAAGCTTAGGGCAAACCCTAATTAAATATAGTATCAAACTAGTCGAAAGTTCTGGTCCATGAAAGAAAAAGTGGGTTTTTTCCGCTTGACTATATATAGAATGCTCAAAAACGCTCTCCTTTGATACGTCGCTCTCCTTTAATACGTTTGTCCCAAAAAACACTAAGAAGTTTAAATTTTCAAAAATTTTTAGACTTTTTACTGCTAAAAATTTTCTGGCTTAGCCGTACATTTTACTTGATTTTTGCCGTTGCACTGAAATCGAACTTTATCCATGATGTCATAAAAATTTTCACATACAGTCCCGGCTGAAAGTTACACCCCTGTTTGCTTGCGAGCAACTCGCGAAAATTCGTAGTACGTATTTTTATGCCGTGCTTTTATTTTTTGTTTTTAAATACTTATTTCGTTTTTAGCGCTTTTTAGGTTTTTTATTTCAGTGTTTATGCTTTTTAAGTTAGCTTTCCTGATGTCAAATTTTTTATGCAGCTTCTTTTCTTTTGCTGCAGCTGCTTAAGTACATGCTGTAAGAACATGTACGTACATTACCTATAGGAGTATATACGTGCACTATAGGCATTAACATGGACGTACATATATAACAACTATGTATTTAGCTGTACGTATATATATATATATATACATTTACAATAGTTACGTATATATATAATGCACCCAAAAAATTTTCGCCCGCGGCGCTAGTTTTCAACGAAAATATCTCAAAACCTCCAGATTTTGCTTGAAAATTTCAACCAACTGTTTCAGAGCGTTTTTGGCTTGCTCCCGTCCGAATTTTTTTCTGGCTACGCTAGTGTGTGTATATACATATATATAATATATATATATATATATATATATATATATATATATATATGTATATACATATATATATATAATATATATATATAATATATGTATATATATTCGTATATGTATCAGCCTTACATGAAATTTTGTTACGGTCCCTCAACACAACGTCAGACATTCTACACAAAATTCAAATTTGTCTTAAATTGGAATTCCGTTAACGGAATTCCAATTTCCGTTAACGGGTATACAGTGCTTTAAAATGGTGGACTGGATGTAATCTTGTTTAAAAAGCTAGTAGTATTATAATGTCCGATTGTGATAGTCTGTATTTATACGGTATATATATACGCTACTATACGTTAATGCTATTTATAACAAATAGAATATAGGTAACTTTCTTTTAAATTGGAATCCCGTTGACGGATTTCCAGTTTCCGTTAACGGAAATTTTTAAAGTAGATAACTGTCTGATGTAATCTTATTACTATATATATACATATATAGATATATATACAAGTAACAAAAATGCTCCGCACAAAAGAGGATAATATGTGTGTGTTGGCTGTATCGTATATATATATCCTTTAAATATCCTTTAAATATATAATAAATATAAATAGGTATATATATCATTTAAATTCCGGTTGAAGAAGTAAAGACAAAAGTTTCATGGGCACGTGACGTTATTTGGCACAGCAAATATTGGTGGATGGTTCCATGTCAAAAGTTGCTCAGCTCACTTAGGGCTTTCATTTGATACCAAATTTGACCACTTTTGAAAAATTTTATTTTTGACCCAAAATCGCATAAGTCCCCACCCCACCCCACCACAGCACTTTACAGCCACTTTGGGTACGCAGTTCTATGACAAAAGTTGCTCAGCTCACTTTGGGCGTTCATTTGATACCAAAATTGATTACTTTTGAAAAATTTTACTTTTGACCCAAAATCGCCTAAGTCCCCACCCCACCCCACCACAGCACTCTACAGCCACTTTGAGCATGCAGTTCTATGACAAAAGTTGCTCAGCTCGCTTAGGGCTTTCATTTGGTACCAAATTTGACCACTTTTGAAAAATTTTATTTTCGACCACTTGACCCCCCACCCGACTGACCCTTCAAACGGCAAAGTGGAACCAGCCCAGCAAAATAGGTACGTCGGACGGCAAAACGGATACCGGGAATGAGCTGGGCACACCAGAAAACCCCTATAGACAAAGTTTTGAGAGGCCAGGTAGAGCCTACTATGGACCTCCACGAAGCGGTTTCCGACATGACCCTCCAGACGGCAAAGTGGAACCAGCACAGCAAGACGGACGAGTCCTACGGCAAAAAGGACACCGGGAATGAGCTGGGCGCACCAGAAAACCCCTATAGACAAAGTTTTGAGAGGCCAGGTAAAGCCTACTATGGACATCCAGGAATCGGTTTCCGACTTGACCCTCCCGACGGCAAAGTGGAACCAGCCCAGCAAGATGGGTGGGTCTGACGGTAAAACTGACTGCGGGAATCGATTCTCCGTGCCAGAAAACCATTGTATGGAAGATTTGAGCGTTCAAAGTTAAATAGATAGCGAGAAATTTCGATTTTTCATTTTTCGAATTTTTGCCATCTTTGACGGGCCACTGTGGTCGCTAGGGAAGTGATAGAGAAACGCAACCTGGACCGTTAGTTAGTTCAATATATGAAATTTCTGAATATAAAAAGAAATCAGCTCCAGCTCGTGACGTTCGACCTGAGCGACGACCACAAAAATGGTCACTTTTCGCTATGAGCTGACTTTGCGGCGCCACTGCGGCGCTGTGGCGCAGCTGCGGCGCAAAAAAAGTTGTGATTCTTAAATTCTTTAGAGGGTACTACTAGACCCCATAGCCCTTTAGGTTGGCCCACCGCTGCAGATCACGTGAAAGCGGCGAACATTATGTACAATACAACCATCAAATAGGAGAAACCGGAAAAAAAAACATCGCCGCCATAACCGGTCCGGGGCGCAACTTTTTAACGGTAAGTGGTACGGGGCTGAAACTTCACAGACCTACTAAACTCGATGTGCTCTACAATTTGCGCATGAAATCTGCGCAGGATCTGCGCAGGATTTTGCGCAGCTTCTGCGCAGCTTCTGCGCAGCTTATTTTACACTGTCTCCAGCCACTTTTCACACATATTATAGGGGTCGCTGCCGCGACCCCTATGATACATATATACTCACACTTACGTATATTAGACATATAATATATACGTATTTACACGTGTATACATACGTACATATGTATATACTGGATAAGCGAGCGCACGTGTGACCATGGATGAACTTTTATTGCTTTAGCAGCAAATTTTACAAAATTTTTCGGGTGAAGCTTTAGCAGTGGTGTTAATACAATACAATACAATGCTAATACGTATATATATAGATGTATGCACACACGCACGCATGTATATATACATAACCATTTGTGCAAATATTTATACATATATATAACATCCTTTATTGCATGGATCGGTTAGGCTTTATGTCGAAAAGTTATAAGACTCGAAATCTTTATATGTTGTTTTTGTATCCAGTATCCACATTTAGTATCATGGGTATATACGTGCGTAGCTAACTGAGGCCGCCAATGTCTGTCACACTTTTCTGGCTGTCAGGCTGTCAAACGTTTCTAGCACTATATATATAGCAGCTGGGGAGGTGTAGTATCTTTTGTTGGAAATTATATCGTTATGGGTGCACAAAGTGACGAAAGGGATTTTTTAATTTTTCTCCCCAGCTTTTAGACTTTGCAAACTTTGCATTATTTGGCCTGTGTTGAGCGAAAAAGTTTGAAGCCCACTTTCTCTAGAAATGACCAAAGTCATCGATAATGGCGTTTTTCGGCACATTGGTGGTATCCATACATAGTAAATCGAAGTTGCTGCACACGTCAGGCATGTTGTCGGTATATGTGACCCCTGACACGATGAGTCCGGTGGGGGAGGGTTCTGGGCTTTTTCCAAACGACAAATGGAATCCAAAGTGGTCTAAACTCGCCAAAAATGCAGAAAAGATTTTAGACCAAACCAAAATAGAAAATTTCAGATCAAACAAACTCGTGTATTGATATATATATATATATATATATATATATATATATATATATATATATATATATATATATATATTATATTATTATTATATATTATATATATTATATAATATATTAATATATACGTGTATTGATTAATACTTGTAGAATTTTTATGACGGTTTAAGGTTGTGGTTTCCTTTAGTGTAAATTTTTGACCCTATAAGGTTCAATTCTTCAGGAAAGTGAATGAAACTTTCCAAAACATGTTATTTCGGTGCTTTTTAGCATTCTGGAACCAGTTCGTCCCGCGTTTTTAGGTAAAATAGATATGAAAATTTGATTTTGCCACTACGTATTCTCTCAGTACGTAGTAGGTATATACATCGGATTGGTTGTTATGGCTAGAAAGAGGGCACCGAAATGAACATTTTTGCTTTGCAACCCTTGAGCTATCTGTAGTGGTTGAGTTATTATAAGTCAAACACGATTTTGGGGGTGCAAAAATGGCCGTTTTCGAGAACGTCAGTTTTTTTCAATATTACCGTCAAATCATGTGGACAATTTTGGTTTATTCTTAATGGATCGTTGCAGGATCTCATTGTACATTTTATCAATGCCTATTAGCTGTAGTTCGTTACTGTAAACTAGAGATTTGTCCGAGAAACCATTTTTGGCAAAACTGCGATTATTTTGTTTTGAACATCGAATTCACAAAAAATTACCCAATGGATTCGCGTCGTTTTTACCTTTCTGGACCTTTTTCTTAAATTGAGCTAAAACTTCTCCAATTTCCAGAAAATTACGTGCAAAGTTACGAAATTTCGGGTCACTGCACATTTGGCGGATTTCTCGGAGCATAAATACCTGTTTGGCCAAATCCACAAAAATAGTCCTTCGGCCCACAATCATGTCCTCCATATCCTGGCATGAAAAAACTTTCGGCCGGTTCTACAGTTTTGAGAAATCGAAGTTCAAAATTTTTGTCTAAGCCCTTTTTTCCGAAACGTTTTGGTAATGTTTTGCTAATTTTGTTATTTTCGTAAAGGCATGTGAATGTAGGTACTAATTATAAGCTTTAAAGTGATCTATAAAGCTCTTTCAGACCCCCAAAATTGTGAAGGTTATAGCGTTTCAAAAAATCACCACAAAAGCACTGCAGAAAATGATACCACTTCCTTAAGAAAGGTCTGACCAACCTGTTTGTAACCGCCTTTTCAATACACAATTTGTTTTCTCTTTTTCAGGTTCGCGATGCTGCCGCGGACGCTCTAGTTGAGATGTACATGCATATAGGAGATAAACTGCAGCAGGATTTACTGAAGCGACGGCTAATCCCTGATGCCAAGTAAGTGTTTTCGACAGTTTTTTGGTAACATTTTTGAGTTTTTTCGCTAATTTACCTGCCGTTTACTATAATGTACTATAAAATATTATATTGTTCATATAAAATCACTGGTTACTCAGTGACTGATCAAAAGAAGTAATAGTATAGTATCAAGAGTGCATTATTGCATTATATATAAGAAGAAGAGTAAGCCACTAGATCCTCTTGACCAAATGTCCTAAAAATTTGCCAATTTATAGGCGCCCCTGTTCCTTGTGTGAGGGGGAGGAAAGGCATCAAGTAGAGGGGAACACAAGATGTGGAGGACGCCCCCCCTCCAACAAAGAATCCCCCGGCTATTCTGTCTCAGTAAATTCTTTCAAAGATAAACTAAACAGCAGCTGTAATTTACAGATCTTTCTTCTTTTTTTATGGGTAATTACATATTTAGTTTATTTTTACAGGCATATATACATATTGTGTGTATTCTCTTGTTGTTTCAGATCGTCCGTGATTTTGCAGCGATTTGCGGAGGCGAAACGGGCTGGTCTGGTTGCGGAACGGGCCAATTCTGATTCCAGTCTTGATACCACCGACTCTAGCATAGGTACAGCACACCTAGCACATAAAATTATTTACGTATATATATATATCATACTTTAAATAATCTAGCTAGGTGTTTCCTAAAAATGTGAAGATGTGCGAGATTGTAAAGTATGGGAGTACAGTTTTTTCCCACTGCGTACTCAGATTCAGAGATTCAGATTCTATTCTAACATCTCTTGTCTTATTCCCATTTTTCTGAGATAATAATTCTAAGCTCAACGGTCAACATGTAAAGTACGTATTTATAATCCTGTTCTAGCACCAACTCTGGAGGACTAGTACTTAGCTTGCTCCATATCTTTTCTTTGAATAGACATATTATGTGTTACATAATATGTGAAGATTTTAATGATTGTTTAGGAGCCACTGCCAGACGTACCCTGAAAAAGGACCACCCTCCCGCAGAAGGGGCCACTGGCTTTCGACCCCCCACAGCTGTTCGTTCGGTTGTCTCTGCTTCCTCAGCCGCTGGCAGCAATTCTCTCAGCAAGCGGGCAAGCAGTGTCCCAGCCGGCAAACGTATACAGGCTGCCCAGTCGGCAAAAGGAGGTGAGGGTTCGGTTTTTGGCGGGTTGTTGTTTAATTTCAGTGAACTTTTTAATTGGCGTACGTAATTTTATTAAATTACATTTAACGTACGCTTAAACTACTTCTCAGGTTTATCTGTTCTAATCAGATGGTTTCCAGTTCAATATTTCGCCTCAACTATTCGTCGTTTTCGTTGCCTGTGTAACCTACAACGGCTGGAAAACGATTTTTGCGAATACTCAAAAACTAAACAGTTTTTTGACAGTTGACGACGTTTGACAGATGTGGTGAGATTAGCCTTGCACTTAATTAATTAATTAATTAATTAATTAATTAACCCGTTTGAGCTATACACACTGTTGTATTGTGATGGAAAAATATTCCATTAATCCTAATCCAGTTATGTACTCTATCTAGTACTTATTTAGGCGCCGGAGCCGTGGACGAGGAAACATTTTTCGATTCCTTTGAGGATGTTCCTAAAGTTCAGGTACGTAAGTCCTACAGTAAGTGTGGGCTTGTTGATTTTGATACATGACAATTAGTTTGTGAGCACTAGAGCCATTTCTGTGATAGAAGGAAGGGATCTGTTGGATCAAAAACAGGAGTCAAGCATTGCATAAACTGGTCAACAATACATACTTTTGTATTTTTGTATTATTTTGTGTACTTTTGTCTGATTTTTTAGTTCTATTCCGCAAAAGAACTACAGATTCAGTTGGAGAAAATTCGTGAAATTCTGTCCAACCCGAATGCTGACTGGGATAAACGAGTTGATACGGTACGTACGTATTGTAGGTTAAGCATTATTCTAATTAAGGAAAAGGGTCATGATTGTAGTATGGAACGCGGTTCTATCTAACATCGTCTGAAAACTATTTTATATACAAGCAAATGGTGTAAACGTGAATCGGTATAGGATACAAGGCATTAATCATTGACAAATCGATGATAAGCTTCCTTGACCTGTAGTCACTAATGTAAAGCCTTAGCCCGCAACAGGAGAGAATCAATTGTGTAGTCTCTTTACTGCGGATTTTTTGCTACTGCAATCTCTTTATCCAAGTTCCAGCATTATACATGGATGTACTTGGATATTTGGATATAATATAATTAATATGTTTGGTTTTCTTGAATTACAGCCCTGCATGCACAATACAAAATCTTAAATTTACGCAAATTCAGTTGTCCATGTAGGATTGTACTACCATGGAATGCTTTGCCGGAATCTGTTATTTTGAGCAAAGATGTGACTGACTTTAAAAAAAAATTGCTGTTAAATAAAAGCGTACTGTTCCATTACGTATATAAAAATGTATCCACACTGAATGTATTTATTATTTATATGTATTATTTATGTTTAATTATTCTTAAAAATTTTTATTTTTATAGTGTTTATGTACAACGTCTATAACGTTTCCGTCTATAACGTCTGGAGTAAACGTTTTCGTTTTCATTACGGTGTTATTTCAGTTGAAACGTCTGCGGGCTCTGATGGTATCTGGGGTTACCGGTTATGATGAATTCTACACGGAACTGAAACTGATGGAGCCAGCCTTTCAGCAGCTGATTAAGGATCTTAGATCTCAAGTGGTTCGAGAGGCATTGCATTACCATTGCGTATGTTTAGCGTATATAATTACCAAGAGTACATAATACATAAGAGTGTGATAGCTCTCTGTTATCAGCTTGCGAGCCATTGTCTGCGCGCTAACGGCCACCCCCCCCCCCCCCGCAATTGCGTACCGCAAACGGTTGGACCCCCACTTTTCGGTTTCCCCCTCCATTTTTCGGAGTCCCCCCACTTTCGCCCCCCCACACTTTTCGGCAAGCCCCCATCCACTTATTTGGGGTCGCCCAAAAGTGTAAAAAAATTAGGTTTTTGAGTTCAAATTTTCAAAAATTTTCTCAATTTTTAGCTAATTCATGGACTTATAAGCTCATTTTAAGCTTAAAAACAGCAATTTTTTGCGTTTTTACCTTAAAAAATGCAAATTTTTCGCTAAACATTTCGGTATATTTTATTTTGGTTCGCCCCTCCCCACTTTTCGGAAGCCCCCCCACTTCCCCCTTCCTGGGGGGGGGCTTCAAAATCCTAAAAAAAGCCAGAACATAAGTTTCTTAATCTTTAGTTTCTATTTTTGTTACTGTTTTAAGGATGTATATATCAGACTTATTGCGGTGTAAAGCTTTGCAAAAATTATTTTAAAAGGTGTTTTGTTTTATTTTAATTTCTTTTTCAGAATGTTTAGCGAAACCTTTTTTAGTGATTCAGGGAGTAATGAAATATTTTTTGCTGCATTTATTTACCATGTTTGTTTTTTCTATTTTCTTTTTTCAGATTCCTTTTCTATGCCGATTCGGATCGTCCGGCCAAAATCTACCGCTGTCATGAGGATGCCAGCAACTGTGAAGTGCTGCGTAACACGACTCTGGGCCGGCCCTCTGGGCTGACCATTGACTTTACAACGGACACCCTCTGCTGGTCTGATCAAATCCAGTCTGATCAAATCAAATCATATTCAGTGTAGTGATCTGAATGGGCAGAATGTTCGCGTTGTGCCCATTACCCCGCGCCCGGTGCCTGGTGGCCTTACCATCTGGGATGGTAAGCCGGCAAAACGATTGTTTTTTGGAGATTGTGTGAATAGCGGTGAATTTGACAGGCAGAAATAATGGGTTTGAATAAAAATTGAGGGTGAAAAATTGTTAAAACACGAGAGATCTCAGGTCACAGGTAGTTATGTAGATACGAGTTCTAGGTGGTTGTCGTTGACGTTTAACGTTTTCATCGCATTATTTTCTGTATTTTTGTTTGTCTTCTTTATTTTAGACGACATTTATTTCATCAATACGCGACCCTATGCTGTTGCCAAAGTCAACAAGTACAGTGGCGGCGAGGCCATCACTGTACGCACGGGTGTGGAATCTCAACGATTTCTGGGCATACGTGGTTGCTCTCCCACAAATCAACCCAGTGTTTGTAAGACACGGCATCTTTGCAATTAATTTCTTTGATTTAGTTGTTAAGTTTGTTTTTATTTGTTTATTTATTTGAAAATGGCTAGAATTATTGGCTTTTTATAAAGCAAGCTGTCTTATTTTTGTCTGGCTATTTTTTAGCCACTCCACCTTGCGGTCTGCTGGAGGGTGGCTGTGAAAAGCTGTGCTTTTCTGTACCATCGCATCAGTCCCCGCAACAGGTCGTCAGAAAGTGTATGTGTCCCAACGGGGAGCGAATGGGCTCTGGAGGTCACTGCGAGAATGATCCAAAGGTATAAAATGCGAAACACAGTAAAAAACACAAGCTTCAGATAGTTCGATTTTTCATAGAAAGTGCGCATAGATCGTGTCTGTCTATGCAATGATGCAAAAAAGGATTCGTCCGAGTTGGAACTTTTTCACACTCTGCCGTTGAACTATGCTTTAGCAACGTTGTTGTTACAGACCATATTGTATTGTATTCTATGGGGGGGAGGGAGCGTTATTCTCTTGCAAACGTCACAGCTCGTGGCTGTGAGTTTTGCGGAAGGATGCGCTGCCTAATTATTACGCTACTCCAGTTGTTGGTGTTTTTACGCAAACTGCTAACACTTAGGTGCTTTTAGCATGGGAACTGTAGGGAAGCGGTTAGTCTGCATGGATACGAACTTGATACCACTGTGGGCCTCGGTAGAGAGTGATTGGACGTTAATCCGGAAGTTGTGGGTTCGAATCCCACTTGGGCTCGAATTTGTTTTGGTTGCAGGTGCGGCAGTGACAGTCTGATTTCTTTTAAGTTTGCGGAATCAGAATAACGAGGTCTTCCGTTTCTCCCTAGTTTTTTGTTTTTTAGCGGTTGTTTTTATGGTTTCCGCAGTGTTGTCTGTTTCAGTACGTCGAAGAGCCAAAGTGTGCGGGCAATTCGTCTCGATTTGAGTGCGCCAATGGTCGCTGCATTCAGCGGGAGTATCTGTGTGATGGTATCAACGACTGCCATGATGATTCGGGTAATTTTTCTGGAATCTTTTTTCCTTTTTTTGAAACATCATCAAATTGCGTGCCAGTGAAAATACAGTGGGTGGATGTTGAAACAGCGAATGCTAAATACTCGTTTTCTGTTGCTGGCTTTAGCAAATTGTTTCGACATCTTTATTGTGTCAGATTGTAAGGAATTCACAAAAATTTGTCAGAAACATTACTTCTAGGTGAAATAATTTTCTGTGGTCAGTATACTGCGGATGCTCCTTTATAATTCACAATTTGTCTCACATTTTTTCAGATGAAATTCGAGACGGTAAACCTTGTCATGAACCGACCACCTGCGCACCAGATCAGGTGCTCTGCAACAACACGCAGCGCTGTATCCCGTCTGTCTATGCCTGTGATGGCGACAACGATTGTGGCGACTTTTCTGATGAAGACGCTCAGTATTGTCCGGACGGAAGGAGACGTGAGTTTTGAAAGGGGGACTCCTTTTCTCTGCTAAAATTTTAATTAAAATTTTAGATTTTTGTTTAAAGCGTCAGCGCTTATTGAATGTTTTTGACAGCTTACGTTCGAATTTTGTCAGTAGTATTGGAATTAGTAAGTTAGCAGTGGCGCACATAGAAAATTTTTTCGCGGGGGGCGGACCTCAGAAAAATTTGGGGGTCTGGCCGGTCTGGGGGGGGGCGAAGCATCCCAGAAGGAAGTTGAAAAATTTTTGAAAATTGGGTTTGAAAAGCAAAACTAAGCGTAAATTCAGCAGAAATTCATTGAAAAATTTTTTGCAAATCTTAAAAAAGTTGCTAATGAAAGGTTTAAAATGCCGAAATAAGGGTAAATTAAGCAAAAATAAAGTTGATTTTTGCTGCGCGCGGACAATAAACTGTTTCCTTTACATCTGGTTTTGCCCCCCCTTATGTGCGCCCCTGTAAGTTAGTATTGATCAAAGATTTAACATAGGGTCGGGTATGTACGTACGTATGTGCGTGCACACTTTGACTTTTGAAGACTGATGAATTTTTGTGCAATCTTGGAACAGTTTGTTCAAGCATATTATTGATTATTTTGCATGACCTGCCTTAAACTGAAGTTGTACGTTAACAAATAAATGAAAAATATGAAAAAATTAAAGATAATAATTACTGCGAACAAAAATATTGTATAACTTCTAACGTTTCTCTGTTGATATTTTAGCCAGCTGTTCTCCGCGCAAGTTTCAGTGCTCCAATGGACGCTGTGTCCCGGAGCAGTGGAAGTGCGATTCGGACAATGACTGTGGGGATGGCTCTGATGAAAGTGTGGAACTGTGTGGTATGTAACTGACTTATTTAGATTAATAATTAATCTGGTTAGTGAAGTTATTAATTTATTCTGGTTTATTTATTTATTAATTTATTCTTTATTTAATTATTTAATTAATCTGGTTATTAATAGCTAGTTATTAATTAATGAATGTTAATTGATTCAGCATAGTTAGCTGTAATTGATTAATTAGCCACCACCCATTAACTGTTAAATTGATTGATAGACAATGCTGGTGTTAATGCCCTGCATTGTTTACTCATTCATTAATACTTCATTTTCCCGTTGTACGAAAGTAAATTGAGTTTAGTAGTTTATTTTGCTCGAAATTGAAATTTTGTCGTTTGCTGACTGCGACTTCTGATGTTGTTTTTGATATTTTTGAATTCTACATACTTTTGATATTTTTTAGGTAATCGTACCTGTGCGCCTAATCAGTTTCGCTGTGGCAATGGACGCTGTGTCCCAGTCTACTGGGTGTGCGATGGCGATAACGACTGCTATGACAATACTGGTTCGTCATTTGTTTTCTTTAATGGATTAGGAAAAGAGTTTTTATTGTTTTGGCCTCTGAAATTGCAGGCTCAAAAAGTATAATCTCCCATGCCCTTAATTATGGTACACTTTAGGATTCTGATAGCAGTTTTGCTCGGCTAAGTCAAAATGTCTGCTATCCAGGGGCGTATCCAGGATTTTGAAAAGGGGGATCCGTTTTTTTCAAAAAAATGGCCAAATTTGCGCCAAAAATAGCTAAAAATTGAAAAACTTTTTCCGAAAGGGGGGCGTCCGGATAGCCGGCGCCTCCCCTTGATATCAATTCTCAATGCTTGTAGTAAAAACCAGGCTAGCCTATGCTGTTCGTAAATGTAAATATGGGGCCAGTCTCAGGATTTACTTAATATTTTTGCTGAGCCTTTATAGTTGTTTCTTGTCTGTTACCTTGGCTTTATTGATTTTCTGTGTTCTTTGTAGATGAAGACAATGCCCGCTGTCCACCAGTGACCTGTCGAGCGGAGGAATTCAGGTGCAGCAATGATCGCCAGTGTATCGATATGGACAAATGATGTGATGGCCAAGACGACTGTCAGGATGGTTCGGACGAAGATGGATGTCGTACGTTTGCTGCCCCCCTTTTCCCGAAACTTTTATTTTCGATTTCTAATTTTTTCATTGTTTATTCTTGACGGTAGTCAAGCTCAGTTGTTGTTGTTGTTCTTTTCGGGTTCGATCTGCTTGGAAAAGCTACACGAATACACATCGGCATCTGCTAGCCCAGCGCATGTCTTGGCATGGGTAGGTCCACACATCAGAGAATCCGGAAAGGAAAGGGAATTGGACCAAACCACTTGGTAGCATAATTTGAGGCCTCTAGATGCTTCAGTGTTGACCCAACACTGGCCGTGTTCCGCGAAGTTTGGAACCCATTTGCACCAGTGGTTATTTATCGACTGATTGATGTATAGTGCATTTCCCATAGGATCGCACACATAAAAATCGTGTTATAAATGCTTTAGAAATCTCGGAAAGACTGCGTTAACATGTAGATTCTGCGAAAGAATATGTTGTTTTATTTTCAGCTAACATTGACAGCTTCAGTTGTCCCTCTGGCTATCTGGCCTGTCAGACCTCTGGGGTCTGCATACTGGAATCCTGGAAATGCGATGGGAAACAGGACTGTGACGATGGATGGGATGAAGCGGATGGCCTCTGTGGTATTGAAGATAATAGTTTTTATTTTTGTTTGAAATTTTAAAAAAGGTAATAAAAATTTAATTTAAGTTTATCAATAGTGGGAATTTTTTTACATATTTTTTGGAGTTTCTGTCTGGTGCTCTAATTAATTCTACAATGAACCTGGATACTTTACAGACTGACGCTAATTGAGCAGCTTCTTTTGTTATGTGGATCTCTGTGGAGTCATTTGAAATTGGCTTCTGTGGCGACCGCTTTTAGAAGACTGGTATTTATGTGCCTGGCATCCTAATCGTTTTGTTTTTTGTTCTTGGCGATTGGGTTTGTTTTTTGTTTTTCTAGGCCAAGTAACCTGTCCACCCAATCATCTTCGTTGTGACAATGGTGAGTGTGTCTTCAATTCCTGGTTGTGAGATGGGGAGGACGACTGCGGAGATGGCTCGGATGAATCGGCTGCACATGGATGTGGTAGGAGCTTTTGTTGTTAATGACGAAGTGACTAGAGTCGGGACGGATCCGGGGGGGGGGCCCGCACCCTCCCGTCGCGATTCGAAGGTACGAAAAATTAAGGGGAAGATTAGGGAAAGGGCAAAAAATATAAAATGTTTCGCATTTGGAATGAAATTTCTAATTTTCAACGGCATATTTATTGCATTTATAAGAAAAAGCTTGAACTGCATCCGTCTTTCCATAGAAAATTACCATTTTTGCCTAAACATGTGTAATAGTTATCGCAGTTTGTCAAAATGAAAAGAGTTTAAAGATCCGAAGACCGATTTCATTGCAAAAACAAAAAATCCTTCAACTTCTGGGGGGCTCCGCCACCCCCGTCACCAAATCCTGGATCCGCCAGTGGAGGGGGGATTTTTTTGAGAAATATTGAATTTTTAGGATACTTTTCTTACTTGTGGTGCCAGCAGGTGTTGTTTAGGCTGCTGGCTGTGTATCGGTTCGGTTTAAAATTGGATTTCACATTGATTTTTGGCTCCATTGTCCTAGGTATTGTTAGTATTTGATTTTCTATTAATCTAGTATTTATTTTAGAGCCGAAGCAGAAGCCCTGTGCGCCTGGCTGGTGGCAGTGTCCCCAGTCGCCCCACGTCTGCATTTTGGTGGAAGAGTTGTGCGACGGAAAGCCCCACTGTCCTCAGGATGATGATGAAGGCGGGAGTTGTGGTAAGGAAAGGATTTAGTTCTAGAGGGAGTTCTAGGGAATTTTTTCTTTAGAGTTTTGGACAGGGCGAAATTGCTTCGAAAGTTTTTTAAAAACTAAAAATTTGATAAATATAGGGCTTTTCTAAATGATTCATTGAATGCATGTTTGCATAGTTATATATCCATTAAAAAATAGTTTATGGCCCAAGAAAATTGGACTTTATGTGTGAGAAAGGCAAGATTAGAAACCGGTTAGCTGAAGCATTTTTGAAACTTTTGTCTTCTGAACGATTTTTCTGGGGAAATTTGTTACCAAAAGGGACACTCACTTTGGAAGAATATGGTGGAATATCGTTTATAGGCTACCCTCCTGGGATAGTTCCTGGAACCACGAAACTGTAGTCGTTGTGACCAGTTTTTGTGGTGAGTGATTATCCTACTGATTGTCAGTGTTTTTACTTCATTTTATCTTGTGATTTTTTTTGTTTAGGCCTAAGCACCTATCCTATTGATAACGGCGGTTGCAGTTATGAGTGTCGGGATTCTCCCTTTGGCAATCTCTGCGTCTGTCCACCTGGGGAACAGCTGGGCAATGATACCTTTACCTGTGAAGGTTGGACGATCCATAATTTTGATTGATTTAATGATTTTGTAACATTGACTAAATTATGAATGTAACAGATTTTGTGTTTGTTTTTAATTATTTGTGTGCATACTGTTTTCTTTCTAATTGTTTTTCAGATATTAATGAATGTGAAAATCCATCAAGTTGCAGTCAGTTGTGTGAAAATCAGCGTGGAGGTTTTGTGTGCAGCTGTGCAGATGGTTTTCTGTTGGGACCGGATAAAAGGACGTGCAAAGTCGCCGGTAAATACTAATGTTTAAGCACTAGTGTAACCCTTCATGTATGTGGGGGGGCGTATAATCAAGTACAAAATTTGCCAGATTTTTGTCTGCTCTGTTAATCTGCATTTTAAACCCCAATTCAGCAATGGCCTTTTTGAATGGTCGACAGGTAGAATTAGCAGGATTCCATACAGTAGTAATGTAGCGTAGTAATGGAGCTCACGCGAAGCATGATTTTGGTTTATGTAGTAACAGTAGTGTTGCTTTTAAGTGTAATCAGAAGCGGCCTGTGCATTTTTGAGTTTGACTAAAAATTTTCTATTTATGTTTGTGTAAAGGTGAAGGGTTGAGCATCACCCTCCCTTTCTCCTAATCGAAATTTAATTTTATTTTTTGCTTTTTTTATTGCAGATCAGTCAGAGATGCGTCTCTACATCTCCAATCGTGATCGGATCTATTGGGCTGATCCGAAACTGGACAATTGGCGGACGTTTGCTGCGGATGTGAAGAATGCCGTGGCAATGACCTGGGATGCTACTGATAACAGGATTTTTTGGTCTGATATCCAACTGAAGGCTATACTCTATGCCAGCTTGAATGGAACTAATGTGACTCAGGTATCAAAATGGGGGTCGAATATTAATCGAAACGTGGCTGGGGGCATTATCTGGTTAAACTAGTCGGTTGGAGAATTTCTTGGACGGGTTTCTTTGTGGTGCCCTTCGATTTGAACGAGAGAATGTATTCAATTTATTTTTAAAATCAGCTATAATAGTTGGTACGTAAATTTATTCTCCACCAGTAGTACTGATAGTGTGAGAATTTAACTTTAAAAACAACTATTTGTTACTGTTTCCAAAGGCTTTCAAAAATTTCCCATGTTTTCCACAAGTGTTTAGGTTAATTTTTTCTCCGTTTTTCCTTCATTAAATATATACTTTTTCTGTTTCAGTTTATTTCCTCTGGCCTGGACGTGACGGAGGCTCTGGCTGTGGACTGGATTGCCCGGAATCTCTACTGGGTCGACTCAACCCTGGACACGATTGAGGTGGCAAGTCTTGAAAACGCCTTACATCGAACTGTCCTAATCAGTCAGAATATTTCTCAGCCGCGTGGCATTGCCTTGGATCCTCGACCAGGTATAGAAGGGACACACTCACTGACAAAATGATCGAGGATTAGATAAAACCGGTGATTCTGTTTTACTGTTACGCATACTGATTTGGCTAGACCTTTTCCCTGCTTAAAAATTGTGACATTTTTACGTGAAAAACGATATTTTACATTCTTGTATCACCATGACAGTGAAAATTTTCGAGAACAAAATTCGCGAGGTTTTACACAGCCCCCAAACAGCCCTTTTGTAGGAAAAAATAAGGAAGATCTTGGAAAAGTGTAATTAATTCAGCAGCAGTGTTTGCAGCGTCTAAATTCGTTTTGCCACATTGGAGAACTTTAGTGAAAAGATGTGTATAGATCGTTGATAGTATACAGTTAGTAGTATACATGTAGTTCTCTAGAATAAAAGAAAGGTTAGATAAGTATGGCATTTTTAGAATTTAGATTTAGTTAGAATATTTGGCTCTGTCTTGCATTGCTGTAGGTATTTGTCTGATGTTCTGGAGTGACTGGGGCCAGTTTCCCCGACTGGAACGGGCCAATATGGACGGGACAGGCCGGCAGGTCCTGGTCAAGACCAAACTTTTCTGGCCCAACACCCTGGCTCTGGACCTGCCCACCAAACGAATCTATTTTGCGGACAGCAAGCTGGACTTCATTGACTTTGTCAACTATGATGGAACGGGACGTCGTCAGGTTGTGGCGGGAGAAAAGGTAGATGGGGATGTTTGTGGAGGATTTCCTTTCCTTGCAGGGGTTGGGAGAGGGTTTCTCTTTTTCTCTTTTCTCTTTTCCAACTTGTTGTTGACATTATTGTGTAGTCGGAATCACTTAGCGAAAATGAGACTGCAAATTTTTTTGGTGATGTGTATTGCTGCTATTATCAAAATCGACTCATTCAGTGTTTTGATTCTACATTTTTTGGAAAGAATGGATGTCGTGTGATGGAATTTGACAATTTTTACTTTCTTTTCTCAGACGTCTCTCTGAGTTTTCCATATTTTTATTGTCCAACCGATAAACTTTTCTAGAATTAAATCTGCTAGTCTTACGGTAGCTGTGTAATTTCAGCTCAAATTATTAAAGGTCTGTGCGTAATATTTTCAAGAAATTAAAAGACCGAATATAGGTGACTATTGGCTAGCTACAATCGTTTTTGACGATGATATACTCAATTTCATTCTGCTTTCAGTATGTTCTACATCCGCATGCGCTGGCCATCTTTGAAGACACCATGTACTGGTCGGACAGGCGTCTGCGAAAGATATTGATGTATGCAAAGTATCAGAATGGAACGGACTATGAGTATCCCTATCACTCATTTTCCAAACCACTGGGAGTCATAGCTGTTCATCCAACACTCCAGCCTAAAAGTAAGAAGTTTGGAGTAGAGGAACAAACAATGGACAAATTGAAAACATTAAGCTTTTCTTTCATAAGTAGGCGAATACAATGAAGGTATCTATTAAAAGTTGGTGCAAAATGCAAGTTTAATCGATCTTCTAAATCTATTAATTTGATTGATTGATTGATTGATTGATAGCTTTTGAATATTTTCAGCACCAAATCCATGCGCTGAGCGGCCCTGCAGTCATCTATGCCTGCTAACGCCTGAAACTCCAGGCTATACCTGTGCCTGTCCGTTAGGCTTTGACCTGGATGCTACCAAGCGAGAATGTGTTGCAGGTAACGTAGCGATTTATGAACGTTTTATGTACTGTATCTGATGGTAAACGTATTTGACACCTACTTTTTTATAATACTGGTATTGGATATAAAATGGTTTTGCTTGAGGTGAGGGTGAAGGAGAAAATTTCTTGCTAAATAAGTCTGTCTAGTTTTTTGTATTTCACGATTATTTGTTGTTTGACAGTTTTATAACCATTTGCTCCAATAAGCCAGTTTGTTGCCGATTCTGAGTGATTATGCATCCGCAACCGCGAGTGAGGAATATACGAAAGCACACATATAAATATATTCATTTGGTTTGTATAACCCCATAATTCCTGCCACTTAACCACGCTCTGAATATCCATCTTCTCCCTATAGTTCTCCTCTTATAGTTTCGTTTATGGACCACGTTTGTGTATTGTTTTATTCTTAATTTCAGGCTCTACTGCTTTTGCCATTGTGGTACGTCAGTCCCAGATACCAGATAACTGGTCAGAGTTTGGGCGATCCCAGCTCTGGTCACAATATTGCGGGCATGATACCGGTGGCTGGTCTCAGCAATGTCTATGACGTGGACTTTGATGAACGCGGTCAAGAGATCTACTTTGTTCAGCACCCGGTAGAAGGACAGATATTGAAAACTCAGGTTACCACACAGGTACCTATGTGCTCTAATTATGTGCTAATACTACTGGAATGCAGTTAGAAAAATGCGTTTAACATTGCTCGAATGTTAGCTAATTCATTGCCAAAATTCGCAAACTTTCCGAACTGATAGTTAAGTTTGATAGCGTCGGTAAGTTGACAAAGATTGATCATAACTGACTTTGATCGGTTGGAACAAATTCTTTGTGCCGTAAATTATGTTTGGTTATAGAAAACGTACAAGTTAAGGTTTTTTAAATTTTACATATTATCTAACGTTTATTATTATTTGATAATTTTCGTGGATCAGGGCATTAATATGGTGATCTAATTTTGTTAGTTTTTTAACTTTTGCGCATTTTTTTCTCAGGCTCACATCTACCGTGTACTCTTGACTGGCGGGAATGTGACGGAACTTGTTCCCACCTCCCGGCCGGGCAATGCCTACCGTATTATGCCAAACAGTGGCCCATGGGCGTTTTTTCGGAATCAGCAATTTCGGATTTGATTTTTGTAATCCAAAAAAGCGCCCACCCCCCGAAAAAACGCCCATGGGCTATTTTTTGGAAACATTTATATAATTGCTGCTTAGCCAATTTTCGATAAATTGATAAATTTTGCTCGGGAAGTGTCAGTTACTGACATGTCTATCCAAAGAACGAACGAATGACTCTAAGCCTTGAAATAGCTTAATCAAAAACAACTTTATTCACGTTTTCAAAGGCATGCAAGTAAGCATTGAGAAATCCAAAAAAGCGCCCACCCCCCGAAAAAACGCCCATGGGCGTTTTATTGGGTGGGCCACTGTTTGGCATAATACGGTACTGTATTGCCTTTGACTGGATTGGCCGAAATCTGTACGTGGGCAACCATCTGTCGGCAACCATTGAAGCGATCCGAGCCAGTGGTGATAAGCAGTATCGAGCCGCCATCCTAAGCAATGATCAGTCGGATAAGGCTGTGGTTAATCCTGTATCCATTGCAGTGCATCCGCTGAAAGGGTTAGTGCTCTGGGAAAAAAGGGGTTTCTTTGTATTGTGTGAGGTTGTTATTCTTAATTGCTTTGCATGTGAGATTGTTGTTTGAAATATGACAGAAGGGGAGGGCGAGTAAGTCTCTAAAGAGGGACGCAGGATATTAGAAGAGATCCTGACTTTTTTTATTGAACAAAGTATACGCCACATTTTTGCTGATACTAAATGTACTTTGTTACCTAATTATTACACATTCTGTTTTCTTCTTCTGGAATAACATTAGAATTCTGTGAAAGTTTTTAATTACTGACCACGTTTTTGGTGTTACTTGATTTAATGTCTGTGGAGAGTATGTATTTTGCCCGTGAATTACTGTAGTTAACTAGTTTGTTAATTGAACCGTAATTTCTCTAATTTTAGCCATCTGTTCTGGCTGGACGAGGGCAACGATGGTCAGGATCGTAAGATTGGGCGGGCGAAAATGGACGGCACCGATCCCTCTGCCATACTGACTGATGGCCTACAGAAGTTATGTTATGTTGCATTCGGTTTAGGCTCTCCAATCTTCACCTACAAACTCTAAACTACACTTTCTTCATTTTATTTTTCCTGAAATTCTGACAATTTTGTACTCTTTGATCTGTTTTCTTCCAACCTGAAAACAATTCTTTCAACAAAACAACTACAAATATTTCCAAGCCTGTTCCTTCTTTACGAATGGCCGTAGCTCAGTGGCAGAGCAACCCAGGCTTTCGAGTCTGGGGGGTCCCGGGTTCAAGTCCCGGCGGACACTTCCTAAGCAGGCTTGGGAACTGTATTACATTTCCTTATGCTCATGTATATAATTTGGAGGAAAACAGATGTTTTTCATTTCAATTTAATGTTTTTAATTTGGGAAAACAATCTATATATATATATATTTTGTTTAATTTTTTAAATTACCAAATTTCTGTTCAGGCTACCTAAACAACAACCCTCACTAGTGATGGGCACCGGATATTTTTTCATATCCGGATATCCGCCTATTTTCCTCTAACGGATATCCGAATATCCGCCTATTTCAAACTTAACTTCAAGAAAATTTTTCGATTGTGCAGTTAAGTTTTCAATTTTTTTCAATTTTTCGGCAGGCTGTGAATGTCTATCATGCAACCAAGCCTCAACCTTCGTTTCAACAATATCTTCAGAGGAATTTTTGAAAAATATTTTAAAATTTTTGAAATTTTCGTCAAAAATTTGCTAATTATTCATTGTTTTGACTGAAATGTACACGGATATCCGGATATTTTTCTCAAATCGGATATTATCCGTATATAAAAATTATCCGGATATCCAGTGCCCATCACTAACCCTCACACAATACGTTAATCAAGTTTCAATTGTCCCTATTTAAATTTGTACGAAAAAATCCAGCAAGCGTGTCTTACTTAACCGAAGCTGTTTAAGGAGGGGGGCTACTAAAGGTTTGCCCCGACTTTGTCAGATTGGCCTACTTTTTGGCGATGGTATAGAGCATGGGTGTGGTCAAAAAATATCGGGTACTGAGATCTTAGCTGCCTTCCAGCCATGTGCAGCCGTAGCGTTTATGTGCCCGACCCCCCATTTTCGCAACTACCAACATAATTATATATTTAAAAATTTCTACTGACTGCTAGGTCCAAGCTTTAAAGCTGCCATGCGCTAATATGATTTGGCACATGTGTTCCTACCTGCGGTAAAATACTAGATGTCTGTATCTTATCTGCTATTTTCGTGCTCTTTAACATTCTGAAAAGAGGACACGAAAATGAACATTTTTGCTTATACAGCCTTTCAGCTATATATCTCCAGTGGTTCACTCAGTATAAGCAAAAAACTGTTTTTAGGGTCAAAAAACGGCCATTTTTGAGGAAATCAGTTTTTTCAAAATTACTGCCACATGTTGGTTGGCTTATTTATGCTCAATCGATACATCGTCCAAATGCACATTTTATGAATGCCTATTAGCTGACCTTTATTGCTTAAAGCTAGAGATTTGGCTAAAACCATTTTGGCAAAATTGCGATTAGTTTGTTTCGAACATCGATTTCTCAAAAACTACTCGACGGATTCCGGAGATTTCTGGCAGAATCAAAATTCGCACTTCTGCGGAGGGACGTTTTTGTTGGTTTGGGCTAAAACGTACCGAGTAGCAAGAAAACGCAATGCGCAGTTACAAAATTTCGTGTTACCGTGCATTTGGCCGATTTTCTCGACCATTAAGACCTGCTGAGCCAAATCCAAAAAACGTCCCTCGGCCCATATGTCCTTCATATCGTGGCACAAAAAGAACTTTTGGTCGATTCCTCTGTTTTGAGAAATCGATTTTCAAAATTTTTGGTCTATATATTCATACTGTTAGCTGTCAGCATGTCAGTAAATTTCTGCTATTTTTTGCTAATTTTGCCAGTTTCGTAAGCGCATGTGAACATACAGATAATGAGGTTTAGAACGATGTATAAAGCTCTTTCTAACTCCCAAAATTGTGAAAGTTATACCGTTTTAGAAAATCACCATAAAAGCGCTGTACAAAAGGATACCACCACCTTAATGGGCTTGAGCAGTGGTCGGTAGGCCCCAAAGACCGTAGTGACCACTGATCACTTCCATGAGTTTCGGGAATATGCCCATTGAATGAGCATAGTTTATTTACTATATATGCCCCCAGCCCCAACCAAGAGTACATAATATAAGTGTGCCACTAGGCACACTCTATATTATGTTATCAGAGCAAAAACTACATACGTATGCTCTGCTCGCTAACGCTCCCCCCCCCCCGCAAATCACTACCTAGTACAAACGGGGGTACGCTCACTCGCTCTATGTTAATGTGCTTAAGCTCGAAAACACAAGCAGTGCGTGCGCGAATTTTGTGCCTGCTTCGAGGTTTAGAACACTAACAAAACGCACAAAATTCTTTGAAGTGATGGGTCTAATTTGCTCCGTTAGCGGGCAGAGCTTAGTTTTTGCTCGACTAACATAAGGTGTGCCACTAGGAACACTATTATATTGTGTACTCCTACCCCAACCGAAACGCCAAAAAACGCTGTTTATAGGGAGCTTTCCCAACTTTGATCCTGGGCGAGAAACCACGGGAGGCATGTTGACCAGTGGTCACTTCGGGCGCTATCGGCAGTATATTATACTCATTGTTTTCAGCGACTATTACTTACTTACGATAAATGGGGACCACCCCAAGGTAAAAACGCAATGTTTAATGACTTTTAGTCCGTTTGTCTCTAGTTGCTTTCTGGTACCGTCAAAAATAAAATTTTCCAAAAGTGGTCAAATTTGGCAACAAATGAAGAAAGCTGGGTGAGGTGGGGTCGGCGCGTATTTCTATAATTCTATATTCGTAGACACCTTTCAGTCTTAGCCGAGATAGAATACTTAGTGAAAGCTTATGCAATGAAATTCTTTTCGCATAAACTAATTTCCTAAACTATCTGAAGCACCCACCTGCAGTATATTTTAGATTTTTACTGGCTGCCGAAATCGAAGCTTTGGGTGTTTCCATTAAGGATTTTCCTCAGTTTTACAAAATTTTCTCAGCTTCTGGGAAGGCCCGCCCCCAAACCCCCGCTTCTCCGCCTTTAAATTTATATTCTTGTCAAAAACACGCGTACACACGCTTCGACTTTATGGAGAAACTTGGTTAATACTATATATATATATTCCTGAAAAGTTAAAATGCGTTTAAATTCAACGTATATAATTAATAAAATTTATTAGTTATCTTTGAAAAACTAAAGAATAGCAATTCGCAATTTTTGAGAAGTTCCGCAAAAAAATTTGGAGCACTGCGTAAAAGTTCGCAAAAAGTTTCGACCAGGGATTTTTTAAAAATCGGAACCTGCGTTTTTCACTGTGTTTTTCGAAAAGTGTGTTTTCTAAGAATATAGTTTTTCTGAAAATCGTGTTTTCGCTTAGAACGGTGTTTACGACATACAGCATATTCCTGGTAGTGATGGGCACTGGATATCCGGATAATTTTTATATCCGGATAATATCCGATTTGAGAAATATATCCGGATATCCGTGTACATTTCAGACAAAGTATATAATGAAAAACTAACAAATTTTTGTTAAAAATTTCAAAAATTTTTAAATATTTTTCATAACTTTCTCTAAAAATATTTTTAAAACCAAGTATTGTGGCTTGGTTGTAAGACAGAAATTCACAGCGTACCGAAGACAGAAAAATTTAAATTTTCACTACAAAATGAAAAATTTTCTAGAACTTGAGTTTGGAATGGGCGGATAACCGGATATCCGTTAACGCAAAATAGGCGGATATCCGGATATGAAAAAATATCCGGTGCCCATCGCCATCACTAATTTCTGGTAACTTTTGGTCGTTTTAGAGATGAGAAATGAAAGCGAACAGGCCGCCTGAGTCGCCTGTGATGCAATAAAAACTGCAGCGCTGTAATATCACAGAAACTAAGGGCCTTTTACATAAAAAGCTTAAACGGCTTAGCTTAAACGGCTTAGCTTAAAAGGCTTAAATGGCTTAAAAATTCCTTTTCATAGATAATCGGCTTAAATGGCTTAAACAGCTTAAACGGCTTAGGCGGCTTAAACGGCTTAGCTTAAGCGACTTAATTTAAGCCGTTTAAGCCGATTAAGCCGATTATTTATGAAAAGGATTTTTAAGCCATTTAAGCTAAGCCGTTTAAGGTGGTGATTCCTTTTGGGCACATATTGTTGTTTGGTGGCGTAAATCAAGATGAAATTTGATGAAACTTTCCGAAATAAGTTCTTTTAGCGTTCTAACACCCTCCGCGCAATCCCGATTCAAAAATTTGAGATTTCCGGTCAGAGTGGTTTTTCCCAATTTCTGAACGTTTGGCATTTGCTATACAGCTACGACTATATTCATTCGAAAGATCTCATTAAGTTTCACATTTTTGCTTTTTAAAGCAAGTTTCTAGCTTTTCTCTACCGTGAGATATAGCCGTTTTTCTTGTTTTGGAGTCGAAAACTTGTGATTTTTGCAGAAATCAAATAATCCAACATTTCTTGAACTCAGCAAGCCGTAAAATCAAACTAAGGGCGTCGGTCTGTAGGTCTCACAGGGACAAATTATCCGACGCATGATCGTCTTCCAGCTGCTATCCTGTAGGCTGCTATCATAAAGAATGTAGTTTTTGTAAAAACACGACCAATTTTTTTCCAAAGTTTGTGGAGCGTTCACCATGCAATCTGGAGGGCTGCTACTGAACAAATGTGTTCCGCACAAATATACCCAGGGACGATTTTTTAGTTGCCCCGATTACTGCTTTCTAGCTAAAGTAATCGCTTGACAAATTTGGAAAAAGTAGGCAAAATCCAGGTTACGCTCACATTTCAGCTTATTTCTCTATAACGAAGAGCGATTTCACAATAAATAAAAAATCGTCCCCAGCTATTTGATGGAGGTATCGAATGATATGACCGATGTCTCGCGAAAAAATTTACTTGAGTCTGCAAAAATTTTGGAAAATTATACTTCTTCTAAAATATGTTAAAAATATTTTCGAAAAGCAACATTAGTTTCGTGGCATGCATTAAAAAGAGAAAATGTCAAGCTACATTTTGATATAAAAATGGCCTCTTAACCCCAAGTAATGAATGAGTAATAATGGTGCAAACTTTATGTGACCAAAGGGAATCACCACCTTAAGCTAAGCCGTTTAAGCCTATTATTTATGAAAGTCTTTTGACTATTAATATATAAAAGCAAGTGAACTTCCTGCTTCATCGTAGCTTATATTCTGCGCCATTTAAGGTACTGGTTCGGGTATGTGCACCAAACTTTGAAAGTCTGTAATTTATTCAGTTCTTGGAGTTCAACAATGATTTACATAGGAATGATTTTAAAGCTAGGAATGTATTCATTACAACAAAATGAAGTATTTCTGACGTAATTCTACTGTTTGAATTGGACAAGTGATAACACAAAAGTAATTTTTGAACATGGATTTCTCTGAGTGTGGGAAAGCTAAAGAAAAGCTATCACTTCTGTGTTCAAAAGAAACGTCTTCCCAAAAAAAGTCTGCAAATTTACTCTTCATGATCCACACATCAAACTCAATCCAAATACTTTTTATTGTACGGAATTTTAAAAATAAAAATTGAAAAATTGACTCACGTTTTCGTTAATATGTAGAATACTTGTATATAATGGCCAGGGATTACAAGTTTTTACATTTACATTGAAACATTTACATTGAGAAACAAAATCATATGCTTATCTATTTAATGAAGCTTACTTAATACTTGTATATAATGGCCAGTCCGCTTGCCGTTCGCTTGCCGAAGTTTAGCGGTTTCTGGTACGAGTAAAAGTACAAGTACAATTACGTCATAGTTTACGCAGAACTATAAGCAGAATCCTACCAAACAACTATCAGAAATTCCACCTAATTTTTGAATTTTTAATATACAAGAATCCAAATACAGTACGTCCCGTCTGCTCACCCAATATGGGTTTGAGTTAAAATAAAAAACTTGAGGAAAAAAGTTGGCTTAATTTTTTAATTTTATACTGTTTAGAATGCAACTGTTTATCCTAGATCAAATATTACATTAGAAAGAAATTTAATGGCAATGAAGTTTTTACGGTAACACCGGCCCATTTTGGGTGAGCAGACGGGACGTACTGTATTTGAATTCTTGTATAGTAAAAATTCAAAAGTTAAGTGGGATTTCTGATAGTTGTTTGGTAGGATCCTGCTATAATGTCTAATTCTTTGTAGTTCTGCGTAAATTAAAATGTGGTTGACGCTACAAAATTGTTCTTCTACTTCTACGTTTCTGCTTTACGTGGGTTCACGTTGTGAAAGTATATATACAAGTAAAAGTGAAAGTGAAAGTATACAGTAAAGTATAAAGCAGTACACGAATTCCGACAAAGTTTGATGAGACTGTGCCTTCCCAGATCAGTCGGCAGAGGCTTTGCCTAGTGCGCAAAGAGTCGTGGGTTCGAGTCCCACCGGAGGTCCGAAATTTTCGGACCTTCGGTGGTACACGACTTTCTTCTTATTGGTATAACCTCGGGCACCACAACCTGAAATTGGGGACCTTACTGGTATCTCATGTAACCATGTCCACTGGAAGAATTAGGCTCTGCTTTGCCAGTGCCTTGTTTGGGGCCTGCTCGTTTGCTTCATTTTGAAAATTTAAAATTTAAAATACGCCTTAGCAGCAAAAGCTTAAAGAGGATTTCCAAGAAATATCATATGTAACTACCCTGGAAAAGCCGAGGTTCAACTGCGGAATAATGCCGCCTTATGGTTCTGATTGTTAAATTTATTACAACAGAACGAATCTGGATTGTTTTTAATGAGTGAATGATGAAAATGAATAAATTTACAAACTTTCAGCAAAATATCGTTCCGTGACTCAGAAATTGTGTGCAGCGCTACCCTCGCGCACATTACTTTATAATTTGATATCGGAAATAATCGAGAGAGGGCTAAAGAAGAGTAAGGGATGGATGAGAGAGTACTCCGCCCAACGAACTTGACTCAAAAGATTTCGGGTCTGACTCAAAAAGTGGGTGTGCTCAGGGTACAGTATTACATTACAGTGCACTATTAACAAAGCTGTATGCTGGAGAATTTATGTATAACTTGTATAAGCATAAAATAACCTGAGTTAAGTCAACAAAAAGTATGTTTTTGACTTGAATAAACTGTTATAACTGTTAATCTGATAAATAAAGACTACTCTTCAAGTAGAGGCTTGTTTTTAAAATATTTACCAGTAGTAAAAAGCATGCCAATAACGCCATTGAATTCTTCACACTATGAGCTTCATTTTGATATAAATATCATTGGCCTACTCCAAATATTGAGGAAGTTATGAACGTTTTAATATTACTACTACCATGGTTTAAGCCGTTTAAGCGCGTGATTTTACACGGCTTAAAAATCACACAATTTGAAATGAATTTGAAGCCATCGGCTTAAACGGCTTAAACTAAAACTATTTATGAAAAGGGGATCGGCTTAAACGGCTTAATTTTAAGCCACTGCATTTTTAAGCCGGTGTGCTTTTTATGAAAAGGATTCGGCTTAAAGTTTAAGCCGATGGTTATTTATGAAAAGGGTCGGCTTAAACGGCTTAAATTTAAGCCGTTTAAGCCATTTAAGCCATTTAAGCCGTTTAAGCCGACGTCCCTTTTCATAAATAAATTCACTTTTAAGCTAAGCCGTTTAAGCGCTTTTTATGAAATGGCCCATAGATGTATAAAATATACTAAGCCGTTTGGAAATATCCCCGTCTGGAACTATCTACCCATATAGGGGCGGTGTGAGAGGGGGTCAATTTGTGGGGGGTAAGCCGTTAGCGCGCATCGCATAGTTTTTGCCTTCATTGCATAGAGTGTGACGCTTGTCACACTCTTATCATTATGTACTCTTGCTGCTACACTATACAGTGATCATGCGCAACGAGAGCATCAGACTTAGGCATATTCAGTTACCGACACCTACTGGTATATGTTTCGCACTGGCAAAAGCGTGCAGCGGTTCCAGCAGGTGGTTGTTTTGGTTTAGTTAGGCATTCCGTTTTTGGCAGTTGAGAACCAGAACTTTGCCAACGGTAGCACTCTCCCTTTTCTTCTCCGGGTGAATGTGGAAATACGGCATGTGGCATACTATCGACACCCTTCAGTGCGCAAAATCTAGTATATCGTTTATTTGGAATGCTGGAAGCGGCAGTGAGACTGTGCATTACTCGTTCGAATTCGGTGACATTCATGGATTCCACATAATTCATGTTGCAGGTGGCTTTATAGCGGCGACAGCCTTCATAACAATTTTTTCCGTCTGGTGCCATTACCCATGCTTTTCCGCTGAGAAAATGAATATCAGCTAAAACAGAAACATTGACTTCCCCGAATCTAGAGTCGGTCTGACTTGTTCAGTCACATCACAGAGAAAGTAAAATGTTGACCGCCCGGATATAAAATGGCCAACCGGCTCCCTGGAATTAATCGGCCGGCTGACAAAAGTTTTGGCCTGTTAACATCATTAAGATAAATAAGTTTGAATTTTAATTAACAATATCATGAAATATTTGTTGCTCCAAACATTGCTTCCAATAGTTAACAATTATAAGAGAATTTCTGTAATACCTAAACAAACGTAAAAGATTAGCTGGTTTCTCTGTGCCATCAAAGTATCAAAAAACTTTTTGTTCAAAGAAGTTAAGTTTTGATGTTCAATAGATACGCAGTTCTCGCAATAGATACGCAACTCATAACAAAAACCACTGTAAATTTAAATTTTAGCTGATTTGGACACACCACCTAGCAATTAACACTTGAATATTTTTGTGAAATGGTCTAAGTGAAAGTGAAATGGTGTGTTAAATAAATAAATAAATTAATAAATAAATATATATATATATATATATATATATATATATATATATATATATATATATATATATATATATATATATATATATATATATAAACGCTTGCACTTGCACCCCATCCCCAAATTGGGCCCCAAATTGCGGTGTGAGGAGGGTGTAGTGGACATGCATATGTGTAAGATATTTGTTTACATATTTTGCTTCGTCTGCAGACTAATTTGCATATTCGTCTGCAGACACTTCAGTGTCTCCTGTTTATTGAATTCAGTTGTTTGTTTGATGTAGTCACGGGTGGTTGCCGCCATAGACATGGCACTTGTCATTACAACCGGTTTCCCCCATCCGTTTGTGGCTCCTACGTGCGCTGAGTATTGTTATATTTGTGCCTGGTATGACCGGCCAATACGGCCTTTATTACACCCTTATGTATATGTGTACTTCATGCCTGCTATTTCTATATCTATTTATGAGTCATTTCCGGCCAATGCGCCTACATTAAACTCTTGTTATTCGTAGTTCTTTTGGGCTTACTTAGGGTTAGCCTGGGACGTGTACGTGTAACATCAGTTACTGGCGAGGCTCCCCACGAACTGGCTTCTGTTAGGCCAGGCGCGTTATCTATTGGGCGCAGTTCCAGTAGCAAGTGGTTGTCAATCGCTACAGGAATTACAACACTTCCGCTACATTAGTCTGCCAGGACGTAATCTGGTTCTTCTTCGATTTTTTTCTTCTCTTTACGGTTTAGTTTGGCGATCGGGAGAAAGGGCAGTACGCCGCTCCCCAACGATTTCGTTTCGACCTGTGATTCTCTGAAATTTTCTAAGCGACAACTGAAATTTGGAAAGGCAGTACGCCGCTCCTGAGATTCGAACCTACGTTTGTTTCGCGACTTTTCTTCGTCAGAAGAGTCATATCAGGATCGACGCTTACGAACGGCAGTACGCCAGTACCAAATTTCGTGCGCACGTTTTACGAATCGAAATCCAGAATTTCGGGCCGGCAGTACGCCACTCATAAACCCGAATCGCCACGACCATCAATAAGAACAGTACGTTCGTCCTGGGATTTTCTGCGCCGTTCTACGAATCTACGTACCTACCTACGGCTAATTCCTACGCCTATCTACAGTTGGAGCGCCGGTAATTTTCTGTAAGTTCCTAGGTACGTACGTATAGTTTTCTCCATTTTTCTGTCTATTGTCAATATCATAACCAGCCTGAACGGCCAATAACCTTTGTCTTGTGGTCATTGTTATTGTGTATTAGGCTGTAAATTTTTGTGCCCTTTGTCTACGTACGTCCATTTTTATTTGCACAGTTTGTATCATATTGATTCATTTATACAGTCTCTGTACAGGTTATTTTGTACCATATCAGTGCATTAGTTAGTCACTATGCATTAGTCTGTATTTTTCTCTCATATTTAACCTCTGTGTATTTTTGTAGTTTTTTGGGTACATATTTGAGATAGTTTAGGGACATTTTTCGGGATTATTTTTTTGACATAGGTATAATTTCCATTATTTTAATAATTTTAATAATTATATTTAATTTTAATTTCTAATTTAGTTTCTTCATTATCATACTTGTCTAAGTGTATTTTCTCGTTTTAGTCCCTAGTTTTATAATTTTAATAACTTATTTCAATTTGTATTCCCAATTTAATTTCAATAAAATTTTTGGGGTACGTACGTTTATTATTCTTGTCTTTGTTCAAGTATTGCAGTTAAGAAAATTGTATGGAGAACAAGATGATCGTTGTGCCTACCAGGGACTTATGGAAACGGCCGTGCGCCAAACTCAATCAGGAATCTACGAATCATGGAATTTGGTGATTCACCTCGATTTGGGTATCCATCCATGCCACCGAAGGCGAAGCCTCTCATGGACAGCCTTCCAATGCCCAGGTAGAAGTCAGAGCCACGTCAGGGCGGACTTTTCTGCCATTTAAACCGGTCAGTTCGACCAAATCGGTTCAAACGAATGATGTCGTCACCCAATATTCCATCAATTTTTGTCGCGAGTCTGATTCTTCGTTGGAATCAGTAGATTTCGGTTATGGTCCAGAAGCGTTGACGAGGTCTGAGAAGAAACCACCCAGTACGGGTCGGAAGCTGTGAATTTCGCTCGTTTCGATCTTACGTATATTCACGTTTTCCGGCCTGACAGGCCAAAATCGTCATCATTCGTCTATCGAGCAACTATAATCGAATCTAAACTGGAATCAAACCTCCGACGCCATCGACGACCCTGGTCCCGGCTCCCATCAGAGCCCTGGGGATTGGTCGGTTACCTTCGGGGACTTTCCCATGGGCTATTTCTTCTATTGTACCCACCCTCCCCAATAATGACTCTCGTTTCATTTGGGACCCAGGTATCAGGGGACGGTCAAATTGGAATGTTCCATTGGTCCGTCCAGTGTCTTTATATTCTGGACTGGCGGACCTGGAACTTTATCATGAACTGTTCGTTTGCCATTTTTTACGAACATGACTATTTTTGATTTATGGACCTAATTTTGATCCATTTATTTTGGGCGGTCGCTGGACGTTTTGTTATCCAATGGTGAATTTCACCCTTTCCTTATGGCGTATCACAGGGGTGCCACCATACCTGAACGGGAGGCATCATAGGAAAGTAAGGTACCCCTTGTGAGAGCGATTTTTCTTAGGGGTACTTTTAAAGGCGATTTTTAAGCGCTTTTTGCCATTTTTTAACAAAAACAGTTATTTTTTAGCAAAAACGCGATTTTCGGACGTTTTTTTGCAAAAAACTAGTGATTTTAAGCGAAAAATTCCGGCGACGCCGGAAAATTTTTGGAAATTTTAGTCGCAAAACCTATTTTTTGGGCATTTTTCTTACCCCTTGTGGCCGATTTTCTTACCCCTTGTGGGAGCAATTTTGCGAACCCTTGTGGACGACTTCGCCGAGGGGGGGGAAATTCCCCCCCCTTTCCCCCCCTTGTCCACCTGTGGGTGCCACCCTCTGTGTTAATTGGTCCCGGTTGACATTTACTGACAGTGCATTACGCCATCTATGGCTTACCTGGGACATTGTCCCGAACTGCAGCAGCCGTGTGGAGCATCATATGTCCTGCCTCTGGAATGCCTGAGCGTCCACAAAT
>JASAND010024006.1:0-26919 GCA_030248195.1 Trissonchulus latispiculum
AAAGGGTCGCAATAAGAGCAAACCAAAGAAATCTACACTGAGCCCAGGAGTCTTGTCCAAAGACAGAAAGTCCAACAAATATGAGCAATTTGGAAAACAGTTCAAACTTCCACTATTCTCATTCCCCTCTTTCATAGCTATAGATCAAAAGAAATAGTTATTTGAAAATATATTTCATGTATTTCGTGAAGTTAAATTAATCTGTTTCTGTGAAAACGAGGGTTGGACGTATTATAACGATACTGCATTGTAATTTATCTTTAGGCTATGACACCTTCAAATTGTTTTGACCTACTATTGGCGATAAATTTTTCGGGTTTACCGGCGATTGCTTAATTTATTAATTTTGTACTTTACGTTTAATGAAAAACTAGGCCTGCAGTGTAAAACAGACGGTTCTTTAAAATAGACCTCCTGTGAACAGAACTTCAACATTTTTTGGGTTACTGTTGATTAATAATGAGTATGCTATAAACTTTAAATCAACCTTACTATGTTCTTACTGTGTTCATTAGTAAAAGCGAACAGGGATTCTCTTAGTAATTACGTTGTTCCTCAAAGTAATCCCATAATGAAGAAAATAAACACAACTTTACATATTAGTAACTTCAAATAGAATAAGTTATGGATTATCTAACTTTCCTTCCAAAAAGCATACACTTACAGTGTTCAAAGTTAATTCAAGCATATTTGTTGAAACACATGCAAGATCATAATAACAATATAAGTCTCCTCTGCAGATGCAACATTTTTATTATTGGTTTAAACTGTAGTTGTCAACTACAGTTTGCACACGTTGCATCAAATTTAAAACTTCAACACTAGTGTATATCTATACATGTTCCTATCCCATCAGGAACGATTTGTCTAAGTTGCATCTAATTTGTGATAAGAAAACTGAGCGACAATTAATGTTATTATTCTGGCGGAAGATCTAGTAAAGCAATGGCAGGAAGAAAACAATATTTTAGGAGCAATTTATATAATTTAAAATTTTGTGTACATGCTCGCTTGAAAGTAAAAAGATAAAGGTGACCCTTGCAGAATATCTCTATCCCTACTTCAGTATAGACAATAAAGTATAGCTGTCGACGGAATGCTGTTTTCTATCTGTTTTCTTTTGGGACAATACGGCACCGAAAGCAATGCGGGAAGCGTCGGTGTGAAGATATTAATTAATGGTTAACAGTACATGTGATTTATTTGTGAAAACACTATAGTAATAGCATGCTTGTCTTAATGAACACTTGAATTTCAGCTGTTGCCAAACGGTGCCCTTGCAATAAATGAGGATGTAGACTACGGTGATTCCGATTAATCAGATGGAGAAGGAGGCATACTTCTGAAATTTGTGAAAATTACTGGTAATAATGCAGTATCTAATTGTTATTTTTGCACGATTGCAACCACAATCCTATTATTACAGATGCAATTTAATATTGCATATTACAACGTGTTATGTTTAGTTTACGAAGCAAACTAAGACTGTCGTTATAATGAAATTTCTAAAAATGTAATACGATTTAGACTGCAATGAATAACCAATTTTATTTCACTAAAAACCATTTCTTTAGAAATTAAAAACTCTTATTACTATAAACAATCAATAAAATATTATTAATAACAAAATGTAGCTTTAATACGTAACTTCCTAACTGTTATTGCTTTCAAATATTTCATAATTGACAATTTTAACTTAAATCATCATCCAACTACTTCAACAGTATTAGTGCATCTATTAAAAGATTTTGAGTACACAAACCTAGCAAGATTCCGCAGATTAGACGTAGCAAAAATTTATTGGCGACGAAAATTTTGGAGCTTAAACCCACAACCGGTTTCCCGCCAAATGAGAGAATTTCCGTGGAATGTTTTATCGTTTAAAATTCCTGACTAGATTCCGGTAAATCGAGCTAAAGGCGAGTATGTTTTATATGCATTAAATGTGTGAAACTTTAGTTAAGGGCACGGGCACGACAAGCTAGTTTCCAGCTTCATCGGAGATTTTCCACGGAATTATAAAACAGCAAAACTTAGACAGCAAGATTCCGACCGATACAGTGCAATTCCGTGGAAAATTTATAAGCCTAAACCCAGCCCACCGGAATCTTGCTAGGTTTGTGTACTCAAAATCTTTTGATAGAAACATAGCATACTACGTAATGTGATAAGCTTTTATAGCTATTTTTAAGCTTTTTACTTATACTCACACGTATACATAATATGTTTAATATCTAGGTATTGGCACAATTATACTATATCCGGCATGTACCAATCCCAAATGTTTGGGGAAGAAGGTATCTGATGTCGATCAGAACAATTGGAGATTTGAAAAGTGATCGAAATATTCAGGAATGTCATTTTCTGCTCGTTGGGAGTTACAGCTGTCACACTCTTATGCATTATGTACTCTTGTTCATATGAATGGAATGTGGGTTGGATCGGTTAAATTTTTCCGATCCTACAAACAGCATTTCCCCTAATCTGTGCTAATAACTTGAAGTATTGGCTTGTGAGGTGTACACTTTAGAGTCCAAGATGCAATAGCATTTTGTTGAAGTCTTTTCGCGCAGCAAGATGAACGAATACAAGAACTTAAACTTAACTCAATCTTTTTTAACGCACAAAGTTAAAAGGGTTATACAGTTCATTTTATTTTGAGTTGGAATAAATTAGTTTAATCATTTTAATTCTACGCTTTAAATTCGTGCGCGAAAAGGTCCTTGGCAACTTGTCTGTGCAAATTAAAAGAATGAGAAAAAGAATCATTTTAATCAATTAGTCAATTTTCAATTATTCGAAAACTGTTAAATACTCTGTTAAAAACTGCTAAATACTAAACTGTTAAATATTAAAATTCAAACCCTTCATTAGGTCAAACTTTACTTTAAATTCAAACTGATACTCCTTGAATACAAAATTTTTAGATTTTAAACATTCGCATCAAAGTGATTTCATCAAGGCTTTGTGGCGAAGTCCAAAGTTTTGGCTTTAGCTGTAGAAATATCTCATCTATTGTGGACTAGTGAATAGAATACGTTGTGAGTTCGCAAACAAAAACTCCACCGTCTTTAAGATGCTGGTTCGGATATAATTTTACTAGTTTACATAATTCTTGGAGGTCAACGGTAATTTTAGATTATTTGGAAGCTTAGAATGCGTCTGTTACAACTAAAGAAAATACACTACTACTGTCCGGTTTGGTCATGTAATAAGACAAAAACAATATTGAGCATGGATTACTCGAAATGTGCGAAAGCTAATGAAACACAATAAGTTTAAGCTTCAAAGAAAACGTCTTCCTGAGGACTATTTTTGACATTTTTTAACAAAACAAATAAGTTCAGTATTTGAGTAAACTGTAATTTTGTATACATTATGTCAAAATGTTCCAGTCTGCACGCTCATTTCTCCCGAAGAGGAAGACAAAATGCAAAATCCTAAAAAATGTTCCACAAATGCGTGTGTGAAGCTGCTCGCTTTCTAATTGCTTGCATGAGACGAGAGTAATCCATGTTCAAAACAATCCGTTCGCGATCTTCAAAATTCCACTTTGTCGTTGCTGCGGTCTGACATAGATGTAGCACCAAGATCTTTGCTGACTATAGATGTTTTACAGGATTACAAATGCTGACAATACTTGACTGATGGATCAGCGTTCTTAACGCAGTCAAAATCTTGCACTTATGTATTTGAGTTTTCAGAAAAGACGTTTTTGACCTTGACTACATGGTGACAGCAGTGTAAATTATGATGGATTTAATCTAATTTCTCCAATACTCATGATTTTACGCCGAGACGTTTTGAAATATTTTTCAACCTAAGTGCTGTTATGCTGCAAATTGAATGAATGAATGAATGAATTTTAGAAGCCAAATATGCTCGAACCCGAACCAGCACCTTGAAAGAGTACCTTGTTTCTAGAAAAAGGACAGCATTACGTTACAAAAATTCAGAGCATACCGAGCTGGGTTATGGCTCCATGTACGCCAAAAGTCCCATAGTCTCACCGGCACCTTAAATTGTAAAATGAAATATTGCTAAATCTCATGACAAGAAAAAGGTAGAAAGTGGCCGCCAAAAGCAAAAATTTCACTAGTTCGCAACAACAAATGTGGTCCTACCGCATGATATGCCCCGTTGGCGATGAGGCCGAGTAATACCTCGCGGCGCCAGGGGCAATTGCTGAAGCCACTGATCACGGTCTGATTGATACATTCTAGGCACAGCCATACAAACCGTAAGGCCTGCTGCCGCAAGGCTCTGTGCAATTGTCAAAATTGCGCACGAATCAGACAATTCACTGTGCTGTGATATGTTTCCCATATTATATCCTGCTTTATCAATGCTTCGGAGAGCTCTCGAAAGAATAGAGCAGCGAGCCGCTAGACGCTGTCGGGCATGACAATAGCACTGGTGATAAATAATTTTGCAGCAAATGAAACATTTTGGGTTCTAATCAAATTAAATACTAAGTTTTGGCGCCTAGTCAACAAAATGTTCGGGTGGGAACCTAATACAAGGTTTGTAGTTTTATTGTCTTGCATTATTAGCAAATGTTAGTTTCCTATTTTGACTCATTAAATTTGCAATGGGTACACTGTCCACCATGTTTAATTCAATTTCTCTGTAACATACGCGATAACAGCTTCCCCCTCACTCAACTTTTGCATAATTGCTAAGATTACTATCATTTACTACAATAACAAATATTACATACAGTCAGTTCTACGCACGCGCTAGTTTTCAAGGTTGTAGGTTTCTGAATTAAACGGACAAATTATGCAGAAAGAACGAAATAAGTCATTCTGTCGTAAATTACCTGAAATAGTTAAAATATACACCCAGATTTTACAATGAACGCATACCTAATATTTAGTTTGTCTGCTTTAGTTTATTTTCGATTATAATGAAAGTTAGGTACGTACTGTCAGTGTTTTTGTTCTTTGTCCATAAATATTGATTCAAAAATGTAGTCAAAGTTAAACATATACACGCAAGTCGTGATTTGTCCACACTACAGTTGCGAGATGTATTGATACAGTGTCTATCAATTGATGATTTTTTGTTTCCATAAAATTTTCCAGCTCTTTGGCGCGAATTTGAACACCGTTTTTCAAATACATGTGAGGACACAAACATTGTCCTGCAAGACTTCTTTGTGTATATAATAGTAGATCAGTTTTATTACACTGCTTATACTGAAAGCAGAACAAATTTCCTAGTCATGGTGAGGCGCAAATTTTGATTGGACATGATCTTGGAGTAAAGTGCGATGAATTCAACATTAATAGCAATACTGGTGTGGTTACACAATATCAGAAAGAATATAAACGTTTGCCTTAATGATGCTTGGTCAGTATGTCTTAGCTAAAGGTTTTAATATAAATAGGGCTTCCTAAGTTTGGATTTAATTTACGAGAAAATGGGAGATTTTGAGTGTGAAATATGCTTAGCTTCGTTTCCACGAAAGGATAGCATAATGGGAAGGATAACATAAGAGCATATGAAATGGAAGCACTCAACGAATAAGGTTTACCTAGAACTTGTCTAGCTGGCATGGGGTAAAATTCTTGCAAGCTAACCTTACGTGATCGGAATCAAACCAGACGAACACACGGAGGCGCCTGCTATACAAAAACAGTGGCATGACCAAGAGTGTGGAAATAAAAGTAGCGAAAGGCGAACCTGGAAAACTCAGGGGAAAGCTTCATCCATTGTGGAAGTCGCTGATTGAAATGCTTGTATGGATTTTACAGCATTATTTTGTCACGCCTTGAGTGCCTGTCGCAGTCTTAAACAAACTGCAAAACGAATTATTGACTCCTCTGCTACAGCAGCGTCCTTGTGCGTTTTTCACGCTGTATCATTTAGTCGAGTGACAGGAGTCGGCAAACTTCATAGCTGCGGTAGTAGGCGGGAGACCTCTCGCGGCTCTGTGCTTATAAAAGAGTAGTTTCTATGAGGAGCACAACTATCGTTGTACCCCGAACACAAAGCAATTTCGTAAAACGTATGCTGCCAATGAAGACAATTAAATAAATATGCTAATTAAGTCACACATTTTGAGGAAAATGCTAAAGCCTAACAATTAAGGTATCAATCGAAAGCAAATAAATGAAAGAAACAATATCTAATGAAATGTGAAAAATTTCAATTGCAGGAAAAATTTCTAATTAAATTTGGAATATTTCAATAGCTGAAAGAATTTCTAATTAAATTTGGAAAATTTCAACGAAATTGATTAGATATGCTAATTAAAGTCACAAATTTCGAAAATACAAAAGCATAGCAAGGCGGGTTTAAGGTGGTGATTCCCTTTGGGCACATATTGTTCTTTGGCGGCGTAAATCAAGATGAAATTTGATGAAACTTTCCGAAATAAGTTCTTTTAGCATTCTAACGCCCTCCGCGCAATCCCGCTTCGAAAATTCGAGATTTCCGGTCAGAGTGGGTTTTCCCAGTTTCTGAACGTTTGGCAGCTGCTACACAGTTATGACTATATTCATTCAAACGATCTCATTGAGCTTCACATTTTTGCTTTTTAAAGTAAGTTTCTAGCTTTTCTCTACCGTGAGATATAGCCGATTTTCTTGTTTTGGCGTCGAAAACTTGTCGTTTTTGCAGAAATCAAATTATCCAATTTTTCTTGAACTACGCAGGCCGTAAAATCAAACTAAGGGCGTCGATCTGAAGGTCTCACAGGGACAAATTATCCGACGCATGATCGTCTTCCAACTGCTGTAGGCTGCTATCATAAAAATGTAGTTTTTGCAAAAACACGACCAATTTTTTTCCAAAGATTGTGGAGCATTCACCATGCAAGGTGGAGGGCTGCTACTGAACAAATGTGTTCAGCACAAATATACCCAGGGACGATTTTTTAGTTGCCCCGATTGCTGCTTTCTAGCTAAAGTAATCGCTTGACAAAGTTGGAAAAAGTAGGCAAAATACAGGCTACGCACACATTTCAGCTTATTTCTCTATAACGAAGAGCGATTTCACAATAAATAAAAAATCGTCCCCAGCTATTTGATGGAGGTATCGAATGATATAGCCGATGTCTCGCGAAAAAATTTACTTGAGTCTGCAAAAATTCTGGAAAATTATACTTCTTCTAAAATGTGTTAAAAATATTTTAGAAAAGCACCATTGGTTTTGTGGCTTGCATTAAAAAGAGAAAATATCAAGCTACATTTTGATATAAAAATGGCTTCTTAACTCAAAGTAATGAATGAGTATTAATGGTGCAAACTTTATGTGACGAAAGGGAATCACCACCTTAAGCTTTGTAATGTAACAGTGAAAAACGGTAAAAATCGGCATGTAAATAAACTTTGATGAAATTTATCTCACGGTAGAAGCAATATCGTGACTTGGTGTAAGTACTAAAGCTGTATAGAATGATGAGACGTATGGATTCTGTCCTTTTTGTATTAATTCCTGATTTTTAAAAACGTTGGCTGTTTGCTCATAGGTCATGTTAGCAGGCCCCGTTGCATAATTGATTGAACAGCTGAACAATGTAACAGTCTAACAGTTGAAAGATAGATTTCGTTGCATAATAGGAATAAGTCTGCTTCTAGACAGTGTTTAGACGGTGTCTGCCAACAGTGTTCAAACGCAAGTGTTCCGTAAAAGTTAAGACTGTTGGACTGTTACTGTTAGTTTTGCTACTAAAAGTCTAACAATAATTTCGACTGATCAATTGCATCTGATTTATTAAAAAGCCAATTATTACGCAATGGAAAAGCAAGCACAACCACTGGTAACGAATAAGGAGCATTAATATATGCAACTAGTTAAACGGAAACCTCCTGCTTTACATTAAATTGGAAAAAATTGAAATTGCATACTTCGCCAAAATACTGCTAATAAAGGTATATCGGTTCACCGTGGGCTCCAGCCAACCCAGCTGTCTATCCTTAACACTCCGGTAAATGGGTACCACTGCGGTGAGAAGGTAACAGGAGTCTGTGTTCTGGCGTAATGCCTGATGAAGGGCTGGCCTCCCTTCCACAGATGAAGCCAACATTAGAGTTGTTGACTTCGGGCTGTGAATCCGGAGATAAGCACCGGCACCCTATAACCTTCTGTAGGTTGGAGTTCTCTCCAAAGTTCACTTTACCTTTTACCTTTTACAATAGTTTCGCATGCTCATACTAGCTTTTAACAAAAGTGAAAACCATAACAGCCGCGTTACACGGAATTTGGTCTTAATAATCCAAAAGCTTTCTGAAACTTGTTTGCGTCTAGAACGAAGCGGGGAACACAATGAAAATATTGAAATCATTCGGATTATAAAACGAAACCTAAAGTCGTCTGTACCAACAAAAGCTTCCGATGCCCTGAAAATTAATTGTAAGTCACTATAAAGCCTTTAAAACGTCTTAAAATACCTCAGATAGAAACTCTACCAATCTAAGCCCATTTTAAACGAAGACCCCTGAATCAATTAAATTTTAAAATGGATACCCAAGAAAATTTGGTTAAATAGCTTCTCGGGAGTCCGGGCACCGATTTGTGGACCCTGCAAATGTCTAGCACCTAACAGTAGTCGCCACATTTGTGAACACCACACGATTTCATTAGTTCTGGCGTCCGCAATGCTGAAATGTCCATGACCTGTTGATGAATGTTTTAAAATATCTCTGACCAAAAATGTTGAAAGCGAAATTGTTTTCTTTAACTACTTACAGCTCTTTCAAATAGCTGCCATATAGTATGTATTTTCTGAACGGCGTGGTAAGATCTTTCTAATCATCAAAGAAATTTTCAAAATTTTCCAACTTCAGAGGGCCCCGCATTTATGTGTTGAAAAGTCGATAAATGCTTGAACCATGAGCAAATCACGAAACTTTTCCCCAAACCTGTAAACCGTCATAGTTTAGTTTTTGATTTAGAAATGCAAAAATTATTGAAGTTTTTAAATTTCAAGATTCTTTGATCTTTGCCGCTTTCCATGTTTGGTTATTACTTGCGACTCGCGACTTCTGACTTTGTACACAGGATCTATGTACAATCTACCTTGCGACTGAGTGAATTGAGAAGTGTCATCTCTTACCTGGAGTTTCTATATGCTACATCATCTCTGGTGCGGCTATCTCTATAATGGTCGGTGTGTTTCCATCTGTTCTGCCATCCCCACATCTTCCGGGTGTGGTAACTGTGTTGGTAAGTAGGCTTATTAATAGCCATGCTATCGAAATTGACGGTATCTGATATTGAAGAATGTAGAGAGCACGCATAAGCAATGCCTGCACAACCCCTGCACATGTGCAGGCTAGGAAGAATTTACCTCCGCGCAGTGCGCAGCAAAAAGTTTACCCCCGCGCAGCAATCTTTCTACACGTTTACATTTTTACGTTTTACACGTTTTAATTTACGTTTACACTTTTTACGTCTTAGAATCAGCACTTGTGCACCTAGAAATAAGTATATTGGTTTTTGCAATGAACGTTTAGCAAAAATTTGTACTTTGCCCGACTTTGACGTCTTGTAACTTTTTCTGGGTGCAGCGGGAACCCTTCAATGACGATTATGAAAAGTAGAGCAATTAATTGTCTATCGATTTGTGGCACTCCCATTTCTCTAGGTGGTCTCAGTAAAAAACGGCTGCCAAAAGGTAAAACTGGTCCTTTTCAACCGCTTTCCTTGAGAAGCCTTGGGCAGTAAAGGGTTAACATTTCCCAGCTGGATTTGTTTCTAATACTTTGTACACTGATTTTTGCCAAACCATAAGGTTGCACAACTGTCGCCCACTAGCAGTTTGGTTAAAATGCCAACTGTATGCCCGAGGCAAATATTTGATTGTTTCCACTAAGGCTTTTTCCAGCTCTATAAGGGCTCTATCAAATCAAACCCCCACAGCTTTCTCAACTGTTAAAATTATTTGTCATTGCTTCGACTGATGACAACTAATTAAATATAACTTGGTTACCTAATAAAGCGAGTTGAATTTTGGGATGAAATATAACTGCATTCTTAAAACTCCATTGCTATATAAGTAGAGCCTGAAACAAAAATTTTAGATTTTTGTTTTTGCGAGATTCATCAAAATCTTGGAGGATTGCGTAAACTATAGTAAATCTTTCCTTCAAAGGGACATGAAAGATGTGTGACAAAAACACAGGTTTGTAAAAACCATAGTCGACACATATAGTGAAAGCTAAATCTGACCCCCCGCGCAGTGAGGTCGAAGTCTATTTCGGCTGGAGCCAAGTTAATTGCCCATGTATGGTAGAGGGTGCTGTAAGCAAGTGGTAATGTTTGCAAGGTTTACTGTACTTGTGCTTAGTAAGCCTCCGCCTACTCTTTGAAGTTAGAGCTTTGCGATAACAAAACTCCAAACTGTCTTGTGCGACAGATCAAAGCTACAAATTTAACTTGTGCCAACGATTTGATCTGTACTACAAAACTGCCCTTATGCCTGCACTGTCTGCCTTAATGCTTAAAGTTTGCAAACAAAAGAATAAAAATTTATGCAAACATACACATGAATGAATTCTCCCCAAAATTAAAAACTGCACATAATTTCGCATTAATAATACGTGCAATATACCGAAATGGAACAAACAAGGGTCGTTTTAATCAATAATTTTAATTAATAATTTATGTACCAAATACTTAACGTACCAATATTGAATTATTAAGAAAAATTGAAAGTTTAAACGTATTTAAACTTCTCATGAATTATTTTGTGAAGATTTCCCAAAACTTCCTAGGTCTTTATAGATGTTTCAAAATGAAGCATTTTTGCACGTACAGCAAAATTGTTTGCATTTGCAAATCAAAATATTCCAGAACAGCACCAGTTAACGCTTATAACCATTAGTTGTTGATGTTATTGTTCTTTCCAAGCTCTTTCCAGGAAGTAAAAATTATGCCGCCACTTTTGAATGTTAAAATACAAACACTAACTTGATTATAGTGTCGGCAGACGTGAAATAGGCCTAAGTGCAAGACAGTATTTCCAAATGAATAAGTGAAATTAATTTCCGCGATCCCCAAGCTTTGTATGAATTATTCTATCATTATATAAATTGATGTTGTCGAAATTAATTGTCTCATTTTAAATAGTTTAGGTATCAATTTTGCTAAGTGCTAGCTTTCTAGAATCCAGATACAATTCTCCCAGAATGCGGTGTTTAAATTATTATTATGATTTACTTTCTCATCATGATATTAAATAGTTGAACATCATTTCAATCAAATCAAAATGGATAACGTAGGCACCAAGTTTTCTGCATTCTGTCAAACGACCTCGATACATGGATTCTCTTCTCTTAGCAGTTACCACAATACTGCTGCAAGAATCACCTGGGCTGGTCTATTGATTGGAGCTTTCGTGTTTTTAACGTATCAGTTTATAAAAAATGTTAATCTGTATTGTAGCGAACCGACTACAATGTCTTTCAACCTACACTCTTTGCAATTACTTCCTGAAATCAACATAATTCCGACGTGCCCCTTAAACAAATCGCGTCTGAACGAGCTGAATCTTAGTCAGTTGGAGCAGGAATTTGTTGTGGACCGAATTGCATATCCTCTTATCCTCAAAACGTCTTACGATGGCGAGAAACTTTCGCGCAGCTATAAGCCTGTATCTGAATCAGTTTACGGTAAACTAGGTATGAATAATCTAGGTAATGTGACTTCTCTTGGTAACATTTTAATTTCATATTCTCCAATCCATTCCTTAAATGATTTCATTGATTACAAGCTAGCCTGGTGTCAATATGTAATTTGCTATACGTCAGAGTTTGTAAATTCATCTGAAATGAAGCATGACACATTGCTTCGCTTCAAGATAGCAGAAAAAGGATCAAATAGTTTGTGCGTTCACGACAATCCAAATTGCTATCAGCTGGTGTTTGGAACGGATCTGTGGAATTTCCATACGCTCTGTATAAATTCAGAATCTGATTACTTCATAAGGGTTACTGCCAGTAGAAGGATTCTTCTGAATAGGGCAAAACGGCCATGCAACCCAAGCGTTGATGCATCACCACAATGCTACATGCAGTGCGAAGACGAATGCTTTCAAGTATCCCACAATTGTTCCATTCTAAAATTGGATATTGATTTACAGGAAAGGTGTAGCTTAATTCTTCATATGAAAGATTCGCCAACGTCGTCCTGCTATAAGAACTGCAAATCAAAGTGTTATCGACCTTGTGACTCGACTCAGTTTTTAGTGTCTATGGATGAGGTTCCTGCCAGAAATAAGGACGAAATCTACGTAAACGCACTGGTGGCAAAAGAAATTGCTGTGTATGTGGAATATAAAATCTATGACTGGGAGATGTTTATTGCCAACATTGGTGGAATTTTAGGGCTTTGCTTTGGCGCTTCATTCCTTTCAATTGTTCAACTATTGGATTTCTTCGGACAGCTTGTCTTTTATCGGTGTGCCCAAAAAGGTAGGAAGGCATCCCGTGAAAACTAGTCAATGGGCACAATTTCAGAATTATTATGGACGAGTCAAGAACTATTGCAGCTTGTATCTATGAAATAATGACTTTGTAATCGTTTTAGATAACCAAACGTATTTCTATCACACGCTTTCCTTACAGAATCACACTTTTTGAAGACACATTCTAAATAAATTTATCGCGGCACAACAAATGTTTTATCTGTTTGAGAAGAGAAATTGTTAAAGTACTGAAAATGTCGGCGCCAATTCATAGCTACAGGTTTCAACTTATCAGTCACATTGAGAGCTTCTTACTGCGAAGCGGAACGCAAATTTTTATTATATCATTTTTGAGATCATAATAAACATGCTAGCCAAAAATGAGAAAATGAAGAGTGGCCCTTCAAGGATTGAGCCAACTTTCGTGGGACGGCAAATTGGATCAAGCTAATATTTCACACACATAAACTAGGTTCCACCGATAATAGTGTGGATCAATTTCAGCCAAATCTGAGAAAGTTTACTTTACCAATCTACTTTCGCGTTTTTGGGTTTACGTGGGCAGCGCCCCCAGCTAGCCGATTAGCTGGCCATCCTAAACCGACCAGCCAATGCCCACACGGTCTCTATTAAGCCACCACATCGAGATTAGACTGTTGACCGTAATCAGCAATCTTTAACCTGCGATTGTGGTTAGCCTAGAATTGAGTGTAAGTGAAATTCACTGAAATTCGTCAGTCTTCTAACCCTTGCAATGTGCATACGACGAAACTATGGAATGTATCTATATTTTAGAATATTTAAATTTTTTAAAGATTTTGAATATTTTAGCAATTTTTCCGTGACAAAGTTTTACAAATTTCAGCAAAGTCAAGTCATAAAGTTTCGATTTAAAATGCTGTGTTCGACAATATATGCAGGTCTACCAAATTCTGGATATTACCTGTCATTAAACACTTGGAAGCGTTTAAGTCGCCTACCTTAATCCTTTCATTCCTGAATTTCCTCATGAGAGAAGTGACTGTCACCAATCGATAGAGCATTAATTGATATACAAATCTAAAGCATTGCAGAGACACCGATACACCCGAAAAAGTTAGAAGCCGTCAAAATCGGGAAAAGTGCGAGTTTTTGATAAACCTTCAGATTCAGATAAACTTGCAGAAAATCAACTAGTTGATTTCTAGGTGCAAGAGTTGATTCTGAAACGGAATAAAGTATATATTATTTTAATGCGTACAGCCTCACCCATCACCTGGTGAAACAGCTTTCCGTCAAAGAACTACAGCCGGAGCTGGATTCGTTTGCGTGCAGCATCCGAACAGGGCTCGAGATCATCCAAGGTTCCATTGACGGCGGAAAGCTATTTTTCTATCAGTCTCGCAGAAAAAAGGAAATGCCAATACCCAGACTCTCAACCGATAACTGGTCTCTACTCTGAAAAATTTCACTGACCACTATGTTTGTCGTAACGAAAGTTTGAGACTGGTCATCCATTTTCAGCGATTTATGCAGTTTTGACAAAATCTGATATTTTTAGCAAAAAGATTTCGGTGTTTTTAACAACGCGAAGTGTCCCACCAGACGAGCTAATTTTTCGGATTTTCGGAGACATGACTTTTTTTGATTTTTCTTTTTTGATTAATAGGCTCTGTCAACTGAACAGCTCAAAATTGCATTTGAACTTGGCAATTTGTTGATAGTCAAGTGAAAACCTGATATTAGTAGTACGACATTTGGGCTTTGTTAAGATTCCCGTAGGTCCAAATTCCGTGCATAAGTTGACAAAATGATTTGAGATTTGGCTCGGTTAAGCTTTTGACCAGCAGGTCAAATTCGGTGCGCAGTCAAATCAAATCCGGCGCGTTTGCAAGCCAAATTCGGTGCACCAGTAGGGCTAATCCATGCGTCTGTAAGCCGAATTCTGTGCATCAGCAAGCCAAATCCTATGCGCCAGTAGGTAGGTAAAGTCCGGTGCGCAGTCAAATCAAATCCGGTGCATCGGCAAGCCAAATTCGGTGCGCTGACGGAAATTCAGAGCGTCGGTGGGTTAAATCAGGTTTTTTTAAAATGAAATAAATTCGGTGCGTTCGTAACCACATCCGGTGCGTAGTTAGATTAAATCATGTGCGTGCTTGCGTGCTAACAAATTGTGTGTCTAGACAAGTCCGAACCCTATTAGCGATTGCAGTTCAGGAAAAAATGATGGTCCATCAAATGGAAGTAACGACGGCATTTCTATATGGAATGCTGGACGAAGAGATCTATATGGATCAACCAGAGGCGTTTGTATTGGAAGAAAAGGAATCGCATGTTTGCAAGTTGCAACGCAGCTTGTACGGGCTAAAACAAGCCCACAGATGCTGGATTATGGCGATTGATGACTTCCTCAGAAAATCAAATTTAAAAGGATCTGATCCGATGCTTGCATCTAGGTAAAGCATGATCAGGAAGAAAAGATCATTCTGGCACTCTATGTCGACGATCTGCTTCTAGCCTCAAAAAGCAAAGATGCACTACAGAGAACAAAAGATTTGCTGCGTACCAGATTCAGGCTTCTTTTCTATTTAAATTTTTCCGGTACTAATTACTCGGAGTTATACCTATTATATGTCTTCAGATTATTCTTCTTTTGTAATGTGCGATTTCGTCGCGGCCGAAGGGCTACTTGCCCACATCTATTTTTGTCTATATGTAACGGCAAAGTTCGTATTTATGTGTGAATGTCCCGGTATGTTCCGGAGTAGTTTAGTCTGTGTCTCGGAATCCCCTAGTGTATAGGTGTGGGGCCCCTAGTAGTGTCCCCGGGAAGACGTCCCCGAGGGATACGAAAATTTTTTATCTTTTTCCCATTTTTCTAAAACACGTTTTATCTATACTAGTAGCTACGATACGTAGGCTAACGCAAGTTTATTACTAACTAGTATGCCCGGAGGCCGCGGCGAGGGCGCGCGTTTCAAAAGAGGGGTATTGTAGATATTTCCTATTTATTTAAATTTAAGTGTGGAATAATAACCTAATTATGGGTAAAGTCAAGGAGATAGCTAATCTTTCATCTTTCTTTCGAGCGCAATTACTTTACTTTAGTTGTTGATGACCGGTTGGCGCGCTTATTTCTTCTCTCCACCTTTCTGTATCACCTGGGGCGCCACTTTTGGGGGTCCATTTTGGGGGACTCCCCTCATATCGGTTGTAAGGTTTGTGACCCCGTGTATTCTGTTGATTTTGTACCACGTTTCGTGGAGCTTGTCTAAAAATTTATACTGGTTTTCTTTTGTGAAACTGATTCTGCAACCTTTGTGAAAAGTATATTCTGTTCGTATTTTGATTTTGTAAGCGAATTTTGGTATTTTGTTTAAGAAAGTAAACTTGTGTAAAAATTAATTAGGGCTGTGTCGTCTCTTTTCAGTTGGTTAGCGGTTAGGTAGGGGAGATATCAGAATTATACATATTCACGAATCAACCTTTTAAATAAATTATATATTTTAAATTAAATAAAAGACCTGGGCGACGTGGTTTATTATTTTGGCGTTGAGATTAAATACGACATCGAGAAAGGTCTACTTTCAATGAATCAGAAGAGACATGTTGAAAAAGTGCTGAAAAAATTTGGTATGCAGGACAGCAAGCAAGTTTCCACAACGATGGATCCTGATTCGAAACTTCAGAAAAGCTCTGGTTCGAAAAGTCCTGATAACAACTTAAAGTCGGACTACCGATCAGCTGTTGGCAGCCTGCTTTACGCTGCTATTGCCGCCCGCCCAGATTTGTCCGCCTCAGTGGGAGTTGATTCCAAGTTTACGTCGAATCCTGGTGACTCTCATTGGGCGTGCGTTAAACGAATCCTGAGATATCTACGGGGAACTACTAACGTTGGGTTAACCTATCGAAGGTCTTATGCTATGCTTAAGTCTTATTTTTGTCTGGAAGATTGTAAGTGGGTGTGTGTTTCGATAGGTGAAGTAAGAGTTTTAAACTAATGCGTGCGTTATAATGCGTAATTGTTGATTTTTTTACAAATACAAATCAGCCTGTAAACTTTACAGCCGGAATTTTTATTTTGGCGAAGAATTTCGACTTCTTGTATTGATAGAAAGTATTTCGTGCGTACCTCGAGGACATTGCATTAGTAAAATGTCGTTTAGAGTCCACAAGAAAAGGGACTCCCTTTGTTTAATTCAGGTTTAGGTGTTACATTAATCTAGGTCATTCAAGGCATTCAGAAACAAAAGGAATGCTATTATTTCCTTTTAGCATTAGTAAAATCCAAGATATTTAGTAGCTGAAATAGATGGAGCGGATAAAGTCTTAGTCGATCAGTAGAAAGATACTTTGCTATTAAATGTTTTTGACAAACAAAACTGCAAAGTTCCAGCATAGCAGTCGGACAATCCTTACACATGTTACAAATTACTTTTACACCAATAATCGGGAAGTTGTAAGGAATAGTTGTAAGTACTGTTAATCAGAAGTATAAAATCTCGAAACAAGGACAGCACGTTTACTACTCTCCACCACAGTTTTATGCAACTCTCTGCATGCAATTCTCTCATGCATCTGCTCCTGCACAGCACCTTCATTTCAGAGGTATACAGATTTAAGCTTTGACTTAAATGTCGTTAGTTAAAGGCTACTTTTATGTCTTAAAAAGTACTATTGCGTCTTTACCGCAATATATTCTGTCACTTGTCATGTTTAGTATTCTTTTAAAGAGAATGAATAGTTAACGTTGATGCTTTATATTTCAATTGAATACGACTGTGCATATAGTTTACAGCAAGAGTTTGGGTTTAAAAAACCTCCTGTCTGGAAAAATTGGATCAAGCTATTTTTAAGGAAAATAATAGAATAGAATAGCTGCAGCAGATGCCCAATTCCCTACCGAGCAGTCGTAGTAGAGGTCTGGAATTTCATAAAACTGGTGGAGAGTAGTCAATGTGCTGCCTTGTTTGGAGAGTTTTAGTCTTCCGGCTGACTGATAGGCTAAACGGGTAATGTGTTCGTGCCTGCATTAGCTAAACTTGATTTAGAGTAATAGGCTAATGTTAGGAGGCTTCTCCAAAAGTTTGAAATTATGCGCATTTCCAAAGCGCATACTGTACTTTAGCATAGCAGCAAGTTTTTTTAGACAGATTTTTCCAGCTGCAGCTTAGTTTTAACTTAACTTTTCTACACGGCAACAAGCATATGTAGCTAGAGCAACAAGTTTGTAAAAAACGCATACAGTAACAGCCAAAATTCGCATTAAAACCAGCTTATATTTTTGAGAAGACTCTTTAGTCTTGAAAATCTGTTCCGAAGTAAATTTGCTAGGTTGGATGAGTTTTGCTGGAAAGCCAGACAATAAATGATGTTGCCAGAATGTTCCGTTTTACGGGTATCATTTGATAGCAAATAGTGCCACAAGTCCAATTTCATACGTGCCTTTTCCCAAACCAACGTTTGCTATGTCCCGAAGATGCTTTCAAAAGATTATGCATTTATTTTTGCCTCTAGAGACTGATGGGAAAGGTTTACCAAAACTGTACCGTGCTTGGGTATTTAAGTTGGGGTTCTCTGCGGCTGGCTTCAAAATGTCTGCTGCAATGACCATTGATTCCATTTATAGAGGCTGTCTCGTCTCGGGGTATGCTATTTTGCTGCTACAAAAATGCAACAGCTGCTACCAAGTAGCTGGCGATTTTTGTCGAATTCTGAATTAGCTCGACTTTGATGGGTTTTTCTGGGTTCGTCGAAGACCCTTCAAATGCATGAAGACGAATCAATTCTCTATCAAACGGGGCTGTCACATCTCTCAAGGTGCTCTCAGTAAGAAAATGGCAGCCAAAAACGTAAAGTCGGTCATGACGCTCCGGTAAAGGTACGAAAAATCAGGCGGGACAAGGTTAACAAACTATTTGAGACATTGACTGATGAAACAGCTACACTTTTTACACGCTCTGTTCTATCGATCTGATCTCTGATTTTGTAGAACCTGGTGGGTCTCCAATTCCTACTCGTTTCTACAGATTAGCTCAGATCGTAGTGGATTTGCTTGAGGTTTATAGGATATCCATCTAATAAATGTACTAATCAAAAAAGCATACAATTAAGAGTCTTTTCATTGCTGTTAAAGGTTCAAAGAATAAAACACAATACTAAGAAAGCCTGACCGGCAAATACACACTGCGAATTCATTTAACATAGTGGTTGCCGATTTTTTTGTCCGTCCTGCTGAACTTATAATCCATTCAATATTTAAATGTGACTTTGGTTCTGCTCTAGATCTGGTTTTTTGTTATTTGTCCGATTATGTAGGATTGATGTTGTAGAATGTTCAAACTTACTAATTTTTATTAAATAACGAGAAGGTCTTAATGATGGTTGCAATTCAGAAAGGACAATTTAATGTGACAACAATCGCGATCTTCTTTTTCATTGATCTTTGCAAACCCACAGTTGAGTGAACTTTTGCAAGCTGTTTGACAAAACCATGACCTGTTACCTTCCCTTCAGACTAGTTTAACTCTCAGTACAGTGCAAATGTTGAAAGGAAATGAGATTACATATTCGAAATGCAAAGATTAATACTTACATAAATCCATAAGTCATATAAATTTCTGGTAACTTAATGCCTTCTAATTTGATTGTTTCGTCTTCTATAATTTCGCCATTAATTTTGCTGAGTGCTAGCCTATCTTAAATCCAGAAAAAATGCAAATACATTGTTCCATAATTGAGATTTACTTTGTCATTAGGAAATTAGATAGCAGGTCTGCATTCCTTCTGAACAGACATGGAAAACGGCGGCCCCAATTTTTCTGCATTCTGTCAAACGACTTCAATACATGGATTTTCTTCTCTTGGCAGTTACCACCGTGCAGCTGCGAGAACCACCTGGGCAATACTGATGCTTGGAACTTTCATATTTTTAGCATATCAATTTATAGGAAATGTGAAGCTATTTTGCAAGGAACCGACTACAATGTCGTTTAACTTAAATTCTTTGCAATCACTTCCTGAATTTAGCATAATTCCAACGTGTCCTCTCAACAAATCTAAGCTGAATGAACTGAATTTCAGTCGGTTAGAACAGGAATTTATTGTGGATCGCATTGCACATCCACTCAGCCTGAAAACGTCTTACAACAGCGAGAAGCTTTGCCGTAGCTACGATTCCGTAAATGACTCAGTTTACAGTAAGCTAAGTGACAATAATCTAAGCAATGCAGCTTCTCTTGTAAATTTCTCGGTTCTGCGTCAACCAATCCAATCAGTCAGTCCTGACCTTTGTTATAAACAAGCCTGGTGTCAGTACGTAATCTGCTACAAGGCTGAGTCAAACTGTTCATCACAAACAGCGGAAAGAAGGAACCTGCCAGTCAGCTTCATTATAGCCGAAAACGAAACAGATCATTTGTGCGTCCACTACAGTCCAAGTTGCTATCAACTAGTGTTTGGAACAGATCTCTGGTATTTCCATACCTTATGCCCTAGCTCGAAATCTGATTACTATATCAGAGTTACAGCAAATAGAAGGATTCTTCTAAATAGGGCAAGATTTCCATGTAACCCAAACGTTGATGCATCATCACAGTGTTACATGCAGTGTGAGGACGAATGCCTTCAAGTTGCAGAGAATTGCTCCATGCTGAAATTTAACGTAGATTTAAAGGAGAAGTGTAGTTTAACGTTTCATATTAAGACCGAAAAGAATTCTTCCTGCTACGAAACCTGTGTAGAAGCATGCCACAGACCTTGTGATTCAACTCAGTTTCTTATGTCCCTAGATGCGGTCCCTGCCAGAATGAAGGACGAGATCTATGTAAGTGCACTGGTAGCAGAGCAAATTGCTGTTTATGAGGAATACAAAACTTATGACTGGGAGATGTTTATTGGCAGCATTGGTGGAATTCTCGGACTCTGTTTCGGAGCATCATTCCTTTCAGTAGCTCAAACGTTTGATTTCTTGGGACAGCTTATATTGTATCGATATTCTTTGAAATTTAAGCAGGAATGCAGTAATAATTAGACGATACATGAGACAGTTATGTATGCATGTATCGTTTGAATAATCAATAATATAACATCTTGTGCTCAGAAACAAATCTTATTATAAGTATTTTTTGCAAACAATGATAATACTTTCTAATTATCAGAAGTTTATTCATAGGGAATCCACAACCAGTTGACAATACATTACTGATTCGATTAGTGCAGTGCTATCGCCAATTCTAGGACACAGCGTTATCCCTAGTTGAAGCGCGAATGCTAATGTCTTTAAAAAACGCCAAACACAGACTGACGTCAGCACATCCTAGGTGTTATCAAGAGTTCACAATTCTGTTATGTATTAGAAGAAGAGTGAGCTACTAGAGGGCTCCTCTTCAGTGTATTGCGTAACAGTGCTCCGACCAGAATACGCGAATGTTCCCCTGTTTGTTGGGGTGTCGGTCAATTCGACAAAGCATACCCCCTCCCCTCCGTTTGGTGGAGGGGTAGCCAACAAGAGTGTCCCCGTTTGGTGGGGGGGGGGTAGGCACAGCCAATCAGATTAGATTGCAGAAAGCCCCTCTGTTTGGGGGGGGGTCTACCAAAGGATTACGATAGATACAGCCTATTTCCAAAAAGGGTCCCCGTTTGGGGAGGGGTCGACAGAAGGTGTCCCCGTTGGGGGGGTCGCTCTAGCAGGCTAAGCTTGGTAGATTCTGAGTGGCTGTCGACCTCCCCTCCAAACGGAGACCTCTTTCGAAATTGGCTGTATCTACCGTAATCCTTTGCTAGACTCCCCCCCCCCCCAAATGGAGGGTGGGTTTCTGCAATATGATTGGCTGTTGCCTACCTGCCCCCCCCCTACCAAACGGGGACCTCTTGTTGGCTATCCACCCACCAAACGGGGGGGGGGGGGTTGGTATGCTTTCTCGAACTGGCCGACCCCCCCGCCATACGGGGGAACATTCGCGTATTCTGGTTGGAGCACCGTTACGCAATGCACTGAAGAGGAGCCCTCTAATGGCTCACTGTTCTTCTAATATATAATAGAATTATGAACTCTTGCTTTTATCTTGCCGAATGAGATATTCATCGAACGCAATGCTAAATTTAAGCGATGAAACTAAAAGAAAGAAATAAAGCGACTCTTTCTAGGATGACCAAGGAAACAACACCTTTGATGTGCTCATATTCTTTTGGAAATCAAAACTTTTGTTGGCAGCATCTTCATCGTTCTAATCAAGTGCAGTACCGTAAGGAATATTGAGTAAAGTAATGTATATTGAACTCGCAAGAATTCAAAATCACTAAAGATCATTAATTTGGTACTTGTGAAGTTATCTATGCATATTAAGAATTGTAACATCGGTTGGCTACGATGAGTCAATTGATTGTATCATTACCTGATGATCCTTTAAATCTTTTACTGTTAGACCACCACAGGGTTCAGTCACCTTTGCTTGCTGGTTCGATGATGTACTCACTCATATGAATTGTAGCACGGAGGGCATATAATATAACGGCATCCTTGTATTTTTGATTGTTAGACAGTGTGAAGCTCAGAACGAAATACAAAGGTATAACAAACAAAACAAAACAAGAACATAAACTAATAAATGTGTCTTGATTGGCTTGTGTGTTTTTCATTTTTCTTAAAGTCAAAGTATGAAATAATTACAATTTTCAATGTGTACACTGCTTTCGTACTGTATACTCAGAATTTAGATGACTGCTGCATTCATATACATCTGTTGAATACTAGCCAAGCGAAGTGTATTTCATTAACGCTTTTAGTAATTTCTTTATCTATGATGTGTAGGATTTCCGGGTTGGCTTTACAACTAATTAGCCAAATTAGCCAATTATTCAGTTGATGCGTATCTCTCGTAGAGTATGGTCGGCCTTCGGGCATCTCTATCTTTATAACGTACTTGCTATGTATCATTACTGGTAATTACTTGTCAATAATTTCGTAAGTTCCTGTTATTAAAATATGATGCCTTATTACTTTTACTAGGGTAGGCTATTTAGTTAGGGATTTACTTTCGCGAGTATTGCACCCTCAGTTTACCTGCAATGATACGTCGCTTTAATTGCCGGCTGCCACCGGACATTTAGGCGGTAGTTAATACATATAGCTAATACATATAGTTTTCAACAAGGGATGATTTTCGTTGGGGCAAGATAGGTGTGGCAACTGTGACGCCTTCTAATACATTTAACCCTAGTTAATTATTCGGTCTGAAACATCTCTGATTTCTAACCATTTATCCTTGAACAGTTGAATAGATGAATCCCGATGGAATACTGTTTTCAGAAAAGTTTCAAAAATGACATTTGTTAATGTAAAATGCTTTCAAGATGTTTATTCCAAGCATACAAGCAGTTACAGTTTTCGATACAAATTCAATCATGTATTTGACATTGTTTCAATCCATGGATTAGCAATCAGGAAGTTTCAGTTTTGTGATTTAGAGCATACCGATTAAACACAAAGTGTCCAACGATATCAAATATTTGCACTACTGACAGGAATGATGCGCCAAAGCAAAGTCCTAAAATTCCCCCAATGTCTGCTATAAACCTTTCCCAGTCATATGTTTTGAATTCCTCATAAACAGCAATTTCTTGTGTTACCAGTGCGCTTACATAGATCTCAGTTTTATTTCTGGCGAAGACTGCATCCAGAGACATCAACATTTGAGTCGAGTCACAGGGCCTGTGACATCGTTTAATACAGTTATCATAACAGGAGGACTTATTTGCTGTCTTAATTTGAAACACCAAACTACATTTTTCCATTAGATCAACGTTGAATTTAAGCACGGAACAATTCTATGATAGTTGAAGACATTTGTCCTCACACTGCATGTAATACTGTGGTGATGCATCGACGTTCGGGTTGCATGACTCCGTTATTCTATTGATCAGAATCCTTCTACTGGCTGTAACTCTTATGAAGTATTCAGATTCGGATTTGATGCATAAAGTATGAAAATACCAAAGATCCGTTCCAAGCACTAGTTGATAACAGTTTTGTCTGTAATGGACGCACAAATGGTCAGGCTCTGTTCCAATTACTTTGAAGCTGAGTGACGTTTTTTCTGATTTTCTGAGGAACAGTTTGACACGGCTTTGTAGCAAATTACGTACTGGCACCAGGCTACCTCATAACACAGGTCTGGACTCAATGAATAGTGTAGCGAGCCAGGCGTGTTGAGGATTGCGACTTTTAATTTAGTATGGTGCGTCCTCGGGAGCACGCAATGAATGAATTATGGTAATGACAATTATTCAATCAAAAAGAAAACTACTCTTCTCCTGAGAGATGATAGTACAAAAGATGCTCTTTCGGAAAAGTGCAATGAAAACAAGACTCTCCTCCTAAGAGGTGAGATGAAAGGTAGTGTAACATACTGACGAGGTAGCTGAGAGTAGCAACTTCATAATAGCATAAAGTAGAATCAACAGTAGTAAGGTACTTGGCCTGAGCACGGCCGAACTACAAGAGAAGATAGGAGGCTGACTGGCGCAACTGACTAACTGGTGAAAAGTGCCGGTATTTAAGGCATTTTCCAAGTGGAAACTGATGGTTTTTGGCTTAACAAACTCGCGTGATCTATAATACGCTCGTGACTAGTTAATTCAAAGTATCGCATGACTTTTTGGCAAGAATTCCATAAAAGCATATCTATTGTATCTTTCAACCAGCTGCTACCATTTTATTGGAGTTGCTACACTCACCCCCTCCTCAAAAAGCACTCGTCCCGAGTGATGGAAAACAATGTCAATTTAGTCATTGGAAGGAATGGTGATCCAGACAAAGGGATCAGTTCCATTAGCATAGGCGAACAGTTGATAGGCGTTAGGGCTGAGGGATGCGCCGTAAATGTGCTCAATGTAAACGCCTTCAAAGAAACGGCGCAAGCGAGATGCACGAAAAACCAATTTGATAGCTTCGGCTAAAGTGCCACCGTAATGAGCGTATTCGAACATTCCAAAAAGGACAGAAAACGCCAAGTGCACGCGATGGTCGGTATATAGTCGGACGAGTTGTCTCGCAGATTGGGAAAGAGCACTGAGTTCATTCTCGGACTGTCAGCTGGTGTGCTGATAGAGTATCAGCCACCAGACGAAGAAAATGACGTCGGCTGGATGTGCGGGTACGATGAGGACGAAACACATTCCAGGCTGAGAAAAGTATTCGCACAAAAAGTCGATTCTGTGCTGGTGTTGTTAGATGCAAACGCACCAGATCCAATGCTGACCGTATGGAATAAAAATCTAAACCCGGTCCAGGAAGACTTCGATAATCGGCATTCGCCGGCACGGACAGAGGGCAAACCATATCTAGGTCGTTGAATAATTGTTGAAGACGGTGAGCCAAGTTGTAGTATGCTCTGTTGCCACCGCGTATGATATCGGCTAATGAAATACATCTACGGTTTGGCACAGCAAGGTTGTGGCACAGATAGTATCGTAGAGATCTTTCATAGTGTCGAACGACCTCAGTGGGATATTGACCACAGATGACCATGTATGAAGGCACCTCACACGAACAAACCCGCTGAAAGCATGTTAGACAGGTGAGCACGCATCGACAACGGCCATGCCGTCCTGGGGCAGTATCACAAATCGTGCAGGCACCCCGCACAGGTCGATGCTGGAAATGGGAGCAATAGATAGGCTCCAACCTACGATGGTCTCGCTGAGTCAATCCGCAGCACAGGCATAAGCAACACAGGCATATGAGGAATCGCATATTACAATACTCACATGGCGATGATAGTCGTCGTGGGGTTTCTAAAGCAACATCCCACATTGATGAGGAAGATACTCTGGATAATACTCGGACGTCGTCGTCTGGTTCAGATGAATGATTCTGTTGCGAAGATTGCCCGTTGCATGGCTCAATTGGTGCTGGTGTCGCTGAGGTTGTAGAAGTAGCTATTGTCGTCAGTGTTGTCGTCGTAGGTTGGATAGTTTCGGAAATTTGTGTAGTTGAAAGCGACGACAGACCTGGAGGAGTTGAAACGGCAGGAAATGTTGTCTGCTCTATTGACGAGTTGTTGACGGGCACTGACTGTGGTGGTAATTGTAGTAGTAGTAGTGGTAGTAGTAGTAGTAGTAGTAGTAGTAGACAAAGTTACAGAAAATGACTGTCCTGGAAAGTTGTTTGACGGTGATGAGGAAAGAACAGAAACATGAGCTGGAGTGGAGGGGAGAACAAAAGAACTTCGATCCAAGGAACTGTTTTCCCCAATATCCGAAATGTTCGTTGGCGGCGCTAGTGGACGAAAGATGTTAATCGGAGGCCCAATTGATCCAATTGGCCATCCAGTAATGGTCAGAGTTGGTAGCTGCTGTGGAAACCAGACTGTAGAAGATTCAAACGGCGCTTGCTGAGGCATTCTTCCTGCGGCCATTTGAATAGTTGCACCACAAAAATTGCAACTTCGATCATCATCAACAGCCACAACGGAATTGCTAAGAACCCAGGTATCAGTTCGATTGCAGCGGCTGCACTGAACTGTAATTCGCATTTCAAGGAGTATCAGTGCTGAAAAATAGGAAAAGAATAACCGCAAGAAAAGAACATGAAGACAAAAATAACTCCGCATTTCAGGACGAATTGCCTCTATGACATTGAGAAGAGAATAGGACAAACAAAATTGGATACTCAATTTGGCCGATATTTCCATGTCAAAGTGACTTCGCAAGCTAACGAATTTGTGCTTGGTTTTTTCTCCAAGTAAGGTAATCAGTCAGTAATAGAATATTGTCATATCAAGGCTAATATTAAGACGTGTAAAGTTTAACTACCATGTATATACCATGTTTAACTACCATAGTATATATAAATTCCATGCAACACAACCCAACACATACTACCAACAGGAATCAAAACAGCGTATTTCATTTAACCTTGCATTGAGCTAATATTAAATTTGAAATGTGAAAGAAGTGCTGCTTTTAGGAAGCACAACATAAGGGCAGAGGATTATTGTCAAAAGTACTACAACAGCACGTAGTTGGATTAATTTTCAAGGGAAAATCTCCATTCAGTGATTTTGAAATTAAATGACGACGTCAAAGCTTATGAGGAAAACACTTGAAGCTATAACTAGCACAATATTAAAAGCAAAAGGCAAAGTATATCATGCTATATATATACATCTACAGGAAAAGGAATGATTAAGCATGCAAATGCAAACATTTAAACATGCGCCTGAAATCTATCAGGTGCAGCACGCTGCCGCATTGGATAACGGCGTCGTGTGGGACTGACTGAGGACTCCGGAGGTGGCGTAAGACTTTCTTCTGCTTCACCTTCCTCAGCGTTGTTGCTGGCTGGAACTATGTTGAAGGATGAATCTGGTGCAGCTGGAGACAACCGCTCTAAGTACGGCTTAAGACGATTGCTGTGGACATTATGGCATTGAGCAGTTGTTCGTCCATATAAAGGCTTTATGATGACATTTGGAGAATTAGAGGCATCCATGATGATATATGGGCCTTCCCATTTTAAGGCC
>JASAND010024008.1:0-21385 GCA_030248195.1 Trissonchulus latispiculum
GGCACTTCTGTAGTATATATGTGTATACGTAAGATGTATGTTTATTATACTGCTGGTTTGTTGTTGTGGTTATTTTCGACATTTGGTAGTTAGTATCTTTTACAGGTGCATGCAGAATCTTGTATGTCTCCTTTTTGGCCTGTATAATGCATATCATATTGTAAACTGTATGTATATATATATATCTCATGCAGATTGGCCAAATAAACATTTTTATTCCTGCTGGAGCAGGAATGTATAAAAAGGAAATTCATATGTTTAGTGCATGGTGAGTCATTTCTCCATTCAGAAGCCCTATCTTCAACATAGGGCTAGCTTAGGTCCGATTTTTTTGCATTCGGTTTATGCAAATTAGGTTTTGGAGCCTATTTAAGCGGCTGAACTGAGAGCCTTCGCGCAGTCTTCGGCTGTCAGCAATCTAAACGATTGCAGATTTTGGAGCACTAGTGTAGCTTGGGAGCTACACATGGTGCATTAGGCAATGAATTAAGGTACTAACTTGCGCTGGACATCACAAGTTCAGGCCAATCATGGCATGGCAAGCATAGGCCTGCACTCCCTGATGACCATAGACTTCATTGAGAATTGGGGAAAAATTAAGCAGCGGAATGAAAGTAATAGAAATCTTGTGCAGAAAAATTTTCTTTTTATTGGAAGAACGAATGTAATTATTGCAAGGTGTTACCTGTAAGTTTGTCAGCTGTACTGTTGAACCCAATGATATTAACTGATTGTATTGTGCTATGCTGAGGAAAGTCTGGTCTGATAAGACAGCAAAACATTTAGTGAGATATTTCAAAAGATAACAGTATTTCGATACTAAAAGAATTAAGCTGAGATTAGTTAAATCAAGTGGAATTGCAAACCGAACCTGCAGCTTCTAACGCTTAAAGAGCCTTCCGACAAAGGCAATTTTGCAATTGAATAAAAACAGGTCTACAAAGGAATGCTGCCCCTTTTGGGGCCTACTTGTTGATTTGATTTGATTTATCAGGGGAGGGGGGGGGGGGGGGGGGGGTGGTTATCCCTCCAGTATCCAAGTATTAGAGGTGCACCGGGACCGGGGCCGCCACTACCGGGGCCGGGGCCTACAAATTGCGGGTCCAAGTAGAAAATTTTCAAAAAAATTTTTGAAATAATGTCTTATACAGAAACGTTACTATGATTGTTTTCATTCAAATCGGTGGGAAAACAAACGATTTGCAACACTTTTTGGCTTTCGAAATTTCAAAATTTTGGTCAAAAATGTAAAAAATTTTTTGAAAGTTTGCTAATTTTTGGTTCCGGTCGCCGGTCGGGACTACCGGGGCCGGGGCCAGGCCCCGGTGCATCCCTACCACCTATATTATATACAACTTTCGACCAATTTCACGTTCACCAAATTAATGTGTCAGGGGACAAGCATCCGCGACCCTCCCCACAGATTATCAGATTTTGCTACCCTCCCCCCAGATTTTTGGCCGAAAAGTGGCCAAAAATAGTGAAAATTTGAAAATTTAGGATGTTTTTGCCAGTTTTCGGCGACCCTCCCCTCCACCGTCCACCCTTTGTCGGGACGGAACCCCCAGATTTTTTTGCCCAGCCACACCTATGCTTTACCCACTCCCAGATTTTGGAAGGGGTTTGGAGGGGTATATATATATATATATATATATATATATATATATATATATACTCTTGCACTTACTTGCTCCCATTACATTTCGGGGGCCGACCACATAATTTCCGAAGTTTACCCTCCTCCAACCAAAATTTCCGGTTAAACTACGTATGGGGATCATAGGTGTACCTGGGGGGGAACCCCTCCCCCCAAATGGAAAAGTGCCGACCCCACCCTCGTAATCTTGGAGGCAGACCCCACCCCCGAATGGCCAAATCCCAGACCCCACCCACCCAAATTTGCCAGACCCCACCCTCAAAATTTTAAAAATTATGCCTCAAAATAAATATAAATTCGAATTTTTTTGGAAAAATTCGAAATTTTTGCAAAAAAATTAGGTTTTTTCGAATAAATGAGCAAAAATGAAGAAATATTTTTGATTTTTAGTTGGAAATAACGCTTTTTTAGCAAATTTGCGAATTTTGTCTAAATTTTTGACCAAAACATTTTTTCACCCCCCCCAAATTCGATTTTTCCGAACCAGTGGCGGATCCAGGATTTTGAAAGGGGGGGGGGCCCGCTGAAAATTTTTTCTGGGGGGGGTAACCAAATTTTTCCTGGGGGGGGGTGGTAAAAATATTTTTACAAGAAAATATTGTGTATGGAAAGGTTAGTTCACTTGCCAATTGGAAACTGTATCCCGTGAGTGAAACAAAGCATGGAGAATTTATATACACAAGAAGCACACGGGGGCTATAAAATGTCTGGGCAGGGGCCCGTTGCATAAAAGGTAATACTAATAAATTATTAGTGATTAGTTGATTAGTGCAGCCGTATAATTGAGCAAAGCTATTAATTAAACCTACAAATTTCGGTGTTTTCGGTATTATTTTGTAGATAATGGAGCGATTAATTAAAAATTGGCCAAAACTTTCAATAATTTTCTCATGCTCTATAGTTTTGATCACAAATATCAGAGAAAACGCGATTTTTTAAGGTTATTCCGTTGGCTTAGTCCACATTTGAATTATACACCAGTTTAGGATATATAGTTCGTTAGAGCATCTCAAAAGCTACAAATTGACATATAAAATATCCCTCAGGCTATTCCACAACTTTAGTTATCTTCAATCAAACTGCTACACTAATCAACTAATCACTAATAATTTATTACTAATACCTTTTATGCAACGGGCCCCAGAGCCCCCCTTAGAAGTTGAAGAATTTTTTGAAATTGGAAAAAAATCCGTCATGCAAACTTTTGAAAAGATTAAATAAATAAAATGGAGATGTACATGCGTATCGCGTATATATATAGTAACTTACGAAGTGAAAAACTTGCAGTAAAATAGTATAAGTATATATATATACAAGGAATGGTGGCAATAAAGAGGACAAGCTACAAGGGCAACAAAGTCAATGTGCGAAACGGGGGGTCTGCCCCCCAGAAGTTGAAGAATTTTTTGAAATCGTGGAAAATTCAGCAATTCAAATGTTTAAAAAGATTAGTTAAGATGAGATGAGTTATTGAGTTGTATACGTAATCGATCAGTGGAAAACCAAAACGGGAATTGGATGCTTTTCAGAATTTTTCACTTCCACGATTTATTCTAGAACACTTTCAGAAGCTGCCAATTATCAATCTTGCATTGCCAATTTATATATATACGTTATGAAAGCAAAATAAAACTTGTAAATATATATATATATATATAAATATGAGCCGGTATATAGTCATGAAATAAACTGAAAGCGTTGAGTACAATTAATTATATATATATACTTACAAAACAAGAAAGGAAACAAAATAGAAGACACTTTAAGAGACAGAAGTTCTGTCACAGAATTAAGTACGTAATATAATAAAGCAGCACGGAAGTATAAGTGCGCCGCAGGCGAAATTTTTTAAAATTTGTGGAATTTATTAAAATTATGCTTAATTTTCACTCGAAATATGCATTATAAACAGCTGAAAAAATTTTCTGGGGGGGCCGGAATGTCAAAGGAGGGGGCCCAAATCGCAAAGGGGGGGGCCCGGGCCCCCGGGCCCCCCCCCCTGGATCCGCCACTGTTCCGAACCCCACCCCACCTCAAAACGGCTGACCCCACCCCCCCAAAATTCGGCGACCCCCACTACCCACCAGTTCTCAAGGTACACCAATGATGGGGATACCCAAACCCCCCCCCCCCCCGACGAAACTAAGCTTCCCTCCCCTCCCCCCAACTTTCGTATTTGGGTGGGTCCGTTCGACCCTCGAGCCAAATTTAGACCGTCTACTTCCCCCCATAGGTGTGTTAGGGGGGTGGGGGTGGGGGGGCCTGTGTTTTTTCGTCGAAACTTTTTGCGAACTTTTACGCAGTCCTCCAAAATTTTTTGCGGAATTTCGCAAAAAATTGCGAAATTCTTATTTTTTTAGTTTTTTAAAGATAACTAATGAATTTTAGTATATAATTTAGGTGTATTTAAACACATTTTTAACATTTAAGGCATAGTATATATTAACCAAGAAATAACTATTTTTCTAAAGCCGAAGCATGTGTATATATATATAAGTATAATATACTTATTAATTTTGTGTATACATATTTATTTATATATTATATAAATACATATGTATACACAAAATTAATAGTGAAGAGACACGCGGGGGTGGGGGCGGAGCCCCCAGAAGCTGAGAAAATTTTGTAAACCAGAGGAAAATCCTTAGTGGAAATTCTCTAAAGCTTAGTTTCGGCAGGCAGTAAAATCCTAAAATACAAGCAAACTGCTAAAAGGCTAAAATTGTTAAAAAATATGCTTTGGCAAATTTTTCAACGCTGAAAGAACTTCATTGCATAGCTGTCACTATGCATTCTAACTCGGCTAAGATTAAAAGGTGGCAGGCGCGAAAATTTTTTGAAAATTTGCTTCAAAAAATATGTGAAACACGTTTAATTTTTATCTGAGACAACTGAAAATTTCTACTCAAGGCCAAAAGTTTTTGCGGAACCTTACGCAGAGCTCCGAAAAAAGTTGCGGGATTTTCAAAAAAAGTGCGGAATTTCGCAGTTTTTTTCGCAAAAAAAATAGGGGGGGATCCCCCCACCAAAATGACAAAAAGTGGCCAAAAATGGCATAAAATCGAAAATTTAGGGAGGGTCCCCCCACCCTCCGTCGGAACCCCCCCTGATTTTTTGCCCAGCCACACCTATGCTTCCTCCCCCAACCGAAACAGATGGTACACCTATATATGCTCGTGGGGGGTCTTCCCCCAGGGGGCAAACTGTAGCCTGGTATATATGTAGGCAGGCGCGTAGCCAGGGGGGGAATGGGGGGGAATTCCCCCCCGAAATTGTGTTGCCCCCGGGAATGTTTTCCTGCTATGTGTAAAGCGCCTATTTTTCAAAAAATTTTCGCGCCTTCGGCGCGAAATAACTGTATTGTACCATTATATATATATAATACGTGTTTCGCACTAAAAAAAATGAGTACCAATTACCAGGGGCGCACCCAAGGGGGGGGGGGGGGGGCGGCCGCCCCCCCCTGTCAGGTTTCGAAGGTCAGAAAAATTAAGATGCAGAATGGAGGAAAATAGGGATCGACCGAAACTCCAAAAAACCGAAACCGGAACCGGAACTGGCTTTAAAAAACCGGAACCGGAACTAGCTCTTTAACACTACAAAAATCGAAAATTTTTTCTGACGTTTTGGACAACTTTTGCACAATTTTTCGCTTTTTTATAGTTAATTGAACATTGTAATTACGTTTGAATTATATTTTATATAGTTATTTCAATGCACGAACATGAAATTTGCAATATATTAAGAGATTTTTGTTTTATAGCATAGTTAAACTTTACTCTATAGCTTTAAAATTCAAATTTAAAATTTAAAATTAATTATTCACGGTATGAATATGCTATGTTTATATTATTCGAGCACATTTTCGATGAATAAACGGCATCTATGTTTTTACATTATATGCGAATTTCAAGAATGCAAGTTGACTTTTAAAGGAGATTTATATACTGGCAAATAAAATTTAATTTCTTAATTAAATTATATATATGCGTATATATGCAGTTAAGCTGAATTTTCACTTAAGCTAAATATATAAGTAGATAGAAACTGATTCTATGAAATTTTTGCGAACCAGAAACTGCTCTTACAGCTTTCGGCAAAATAAGTCTGAAACATGTTTAGTTTTTATCTGGCTTGTCTGATAATTTCTAGTCATAATCAACAAGTTCATTTAACTTTACTAGAGCTCTACGAAAAGTTGCAACATTTTCAAAACGCAAAATAAAATATAATGATGCCATTTACATTTTTAGAAAACACAAGATATCTATTATATATATACCATATTAGTTTACTTTTATTCTCTCTGTATTTCAAACAAAATTAGAATGTTTCTGATAATTACTGTTCCTGTACAAATTCCTGTACAAATTACAAATTATATGCTTTGTTACTGGAGTTTTCTGATTAAAATGCAAATGTTTTTGCATGATTGAAATATATAAATTTTCATCCATTAAGCCAAAAGTATTTTTCACAAGTTTGAAAGAAAGTAGAAATGCACAATTTCTCCAACTTGAATTAAACGAAATTTCTATTTGGCTAGCTTCATCAGGATTTTTAAATTTTAAATGACGTTTCTTCAGAAGATTTTAAAAACCCTTGCTATTTGTTCCATCCATAATTTTTTAGTATATAATTCTGTTGATCTGCGCACTGGATTAATTATTAAAAAACAGCAATATACTTAGTCCAAACAGTCCAGTCTCGATTTAAACAATTAAAAAGATTATATTTGAGCTAAAACTGAGATTTGATTATACGACAGCACACTCTATAATTTTGAAATAGCATAGGTCGACGCCAAGGCTTCAATAATTTAAGAATTTCAATTCAGCATTAGGTATCTTTACCACTACTTAAATTTAAAAGTTTCGGCGGTCTTGTGCTATCTAATCTGAGTTATTAAGTATTATTTTTGTTTTATAATATATTAATATTCATAACACCGATACGTATACATTAGACATTATTATTACAAATTGTAAACATTCTAAGTATATAATGCAATAGCGCCGCAGGCGAAAATTTTTTAATAAATCATATTCTGGCTATAAGAGAATCGCAGTTTTTCAAAAAGTTTTAAAGAAGTTTGATAACATTTTTGAAAATTTTAACAAAATTTTGCTATTGATAATAGGCTAAAATTGGTTCCGGTTCCGGTACGTTTTCAAAAACCGGAACCGGAACCGGAACCAAAAAGTACCGGAACCGGAACCGGAATTCCGGTCGATCCCTAGAGGAAAAGCAGGAAAAACAAAAATTTTCGCGCCTTCGGCGCGAATTAACCATTCTTTGTGTGTTTTGAGGGTAGCATACGGGACGGGGTGGGGTTGCTGACTTTCAATTATGTAGACGTTTCTTTCTGCTTACGCTTGAGTTATAATAAATAGGCATTGGTCGCTAATGTTTTCAAATCATGGTTTTTCTACATTTGATTGTGAATATTCGCGATCAATTTCTTCTAAAATATTTCTGAATGAAAGGTTATGGCTTGACGGTATGATAGAAATTCGCAGTGTACCAAAAAATGACAGAAAAATTGAAATTTTAACTGCAAAATAAAAAATTTCTTGAACTTAAGTTTCGAATAGGCGGATTACCGGATATCCGGATATGTTAACGTATAATAGGCGGATATTCGGATATGAAAGAATATCAGGTGCCCACCACTAGGGCATATTCACGTTTTTTTTACAAAATGCAATTTAAATGCATACACAAAACACTCTTTCCAAAAAACGGCTCTAAAAATTTGCTAACTGGTACTACTCTTTAAAAAGAGCTCTAGCTTCTAGCTGGGGGCTACCGCCCCCAGACCCCCGATATTATAGTTACGTTGCTTTGCTTAGTTTCAATTTTATCAGTTTGAGTTATATGTATACAAGAATAAAAATGCTCCGGTGGAGCATGAAAAATGCAATATGGGTGACATTCGGTTGTAAATGGACAGAGGACTAGGTTTTAAAACGTTAATATGGGAGGGGCAGGTTGTAAATGCTTGGAGGACTAGGTTAAAAGCGCACTAATATGGACCAGCTTCGCTGAACAACCCATATTCGCGAAAACTGTCCAGAGTTTCTATCGGCTGCTGCTTGTTTTGCTATATATTGCTATTGGCAGTTCTTCGGAAAATTGTACGATTTGTCAGCATGGCCTGCAAGTATATGTGGTCGTGCTCCTTACTATACAACTTAATAATACACGTACATAATGTCAACTGCTTTTCGCATCAACTTAATACACGATTCTGCGCTGACAGTGCAGAAAAACACCTTGAACACCTTTCTATCAGAACTGCATTGTTTATTTGGAATAAGCTTTAATATTTCAAAATCGTCCCGCTTGCTTTGAAAGCTGAAGAATGTAGATCTTACTCGTATGTCATGTGGAGTGGAGCATGAGTGACCGCGAATATGGGTTGTTCAGCGAATCTGGTCCATATTAGTGCGCTTTTAACCTAGTCCTCCAAGCATTTACAACCTGCCCCTCCCATATTAACGTTTTAAAACCTAGGCCTCTGTCCATTTACAACCGAATGTCACCCATATTGCATTTTTCATGCTCCACCGGAGCATTTTTATTCTTGTCCTATTTCATTTTTAAGGTTCTCTGTAAAAAGCAAAAACGTTAAAGCTGTGTGAAAGAAACTTTAAAAATTCCGCCAATCATTAATTGTCAACCGAAAGTACAGAACAAAGAAGCTTGAAAAGTTCCAAGTTCTTCCTTTTTCTCTATTTTGACAGATATCCAACATCCAGTTCCCATGGCTGCAATAGTTTTAGTTACTGTATTTAGCATATAACACTCTACTGCAGCGCAACCAAATGCAAACTTTACTGTCAGTGAAGGAAACTCATAAAACACGATTTGCAATGCTCTGCCGCACTTGTGTGCAAGATTTCGGACAATTGCAACTTACCTGTAGCTAGTTATAGGCCGTGCTGTACTTCAGCAGCACTCTACTGCAGCGCAATCAGATGCAAACTTTACTGTCGGTGAAGGAAACTCATGCGGCATGATTTGCAATGCTCTGCGCACTTGTGTGCAAAATTTCGGACGATTGCAACTTACCTGTAGCTAGTTATAGGCCGTGCTATACTTCAGCAGCACTCTACTGCAGCGCAACCACATAGTAACATCGTAATAAAACACCTCTGCACAAAATAGCCCTTTTCCAAGCGTGACTAACACAGAAAAAAAACAAACGGACCTAACTTGTCCGTAAATGAAAATTTTCAAAGTTGAAAATTTTGACCAAAACTTTTTTGCAACTTGTACTCGTCGTGTAGATTCCAACGATACCAAACTTGCCGAGTTTCGTTCAGTATTGAGCTGGCACGGTGCTCGAACGAGTATCGTAGGGCCGCGCAGAGCCTTTACACCCATATTATAGGGGGTCGCTCTCGCGCCCCCTATATATAATACCTTTTACGTATATATATCTGGTGAAACCATAGCGCCAGCCAGAAGACAACTAAAATATTCGAAACAGCAAAAAGTGGCCAGAAAAAAATACTTTCATGCCTAGAATGCAAAAATTTCTCAACTTCTGACTTCTGGGGTGCTGCGCCCCCCAGACCCCCTGCTTTCATGTTTATATGAATATTTATTTATATACCTTAATCAATGAAGCCAACAATTACATGTTTGTTCTCAAAGTGAAACTTGTATTTAAAACATTTGTAGAATTAAATAAACTTGAAAAGAAAAATTTCAACATTGGTGCCGCCCCCCCTGTCAGAAAACTCTGGGTGCGCCACTGCCAATTACCCTATTTGGTGTACTTTGACAACCATCTGCATCATTTGGGTGCATGAACACGCACTGCGCCTTAAAAATTATTGTAATTTCAACGAATACTCTGTAAAAATTCCACGAAGGTCACGAAATAGAAAAATTCTCGCTTCGGGGCCGCCCCCCAGACCCATAGGTACCTGGGGGGGGGGTGGGGGGGAACCCCCCCAAATGGAAAAGTGCCGACCCCACCCCGAAATGCTGGAGGCAGACCCCACCCCCAGATGGCCAAATCCCAGACCCCACTCCACCAAATTTGCCAGACCCCACCCTCAAAATTTTGAAAATTTTGGCTCAAAATTAGTAAAAATTCGAAATTTTTGCAGAAAATCCAAGTTTTTTCCAATAAACGAGCAAAAATGAATAAATATTGTTGATTTTTAGTTGGAAATAACGCTTTTTTAGCAAATTTGCGAATTTTTTCTAAATTTTTGACCAAAAATTTTTTACCCCCCCCCCCCCCCCCAAATTCCATTTTCCGGATCCCCACCTACCCCCAAAAAACGGTCGACCCCACCCACCCCAATTTCGGCTACCCCCTCCCAACATTTTCTCAAGGTACACCTATGCCCAGACCCCCTGAAAAATTTTGCATCTCCCCCAAATTTTTTTCTGGCTACGCTAGTGTATGTAGGTAGGTACACCTACATATGGCTTAAACTCAGTGGCGGATCCAGGATTTCGTAAAGGGAGGGGTCCCAGCTCAAAAGAGTTCAAGATAACGCCAGAATTGTGAATCTATACTAACCCTGAGATCTTAAACGTTCTTCGAACGTGTATATACAGAGATAGTTCTAAGTTGTGATTCCTGATTCTAGAACTACTGAAACCAATGCAACTGCCTAAGACTGTTGAGATCAATGAAACAATTTTGCCTGGCTAGTCTTTGGCAATAGGTAACATTCCGATTAAATTCTTCAATTTGCGCGGTTTAAAACTGTGTTGGCGAAAGGAATTTTGTCAAATGTGCCAAACGGGAACCACGCCGCAGGTGTGCGCGGACGGGCGCGCGTGACGGCCTCATCGCCGCGCGAAAAGTATATACTTAAAAACAAGAATCAAAAATGTTCCTTTTCATGTAAAATACATATGAGTACTCTCAGGCGATTCTATATCATTATGTATACTTTTCATTATGTATATATACCCTCCATTATGTATACCGAAATTTATGTATACTCATTTTTATGTATACCCAAAATTATGTATACTCGTCATCAGGCCCGCACCCAGGATTTTGAAAAGGGGGGGTCCAAGGTAATACGCAACGGGGGGTCTGGGGGGCGGAGTCCCCCAGAACTTGAAAATTTTTTGCATTTTTGCCCAAAAACAGTACATTAGACGTTAATTTGTAAATTATCGCGCCGAAGGCGCAAAAATTTTTTAAAAATAGCTGTTTTTGCCATAAAAATAGCAAAAATTTTCCGTTTAGTCACCCCAAACGGGGGGGGGGTCTAGACCCCTTGAACCCCCCCCCCCTGGGTGCGGCCTTGCTCGTCATTATGTATATATACTTTTCAGAAATCAATAACTACCAATTCTAAATTCGAAATTCAACAATTATAAACATTTTTATTGCCTATTCAAATATACATATATGTGTAAATTATATTTTTGGTTGTTTCGGCTATTTTGCTTTTTTGCTGTCCTGAGTCCGCTAGTCAATTCCAATTGTTCCTTGTTCAGGAGTTATGGGCAATCGCTCGCAGATAGTCATCAGCACGTAAACCAAGGGAAAATTCTGGTTAAAAAAGTGGCCAAAAATGGCATAAAATCGAAAATTTAGGGGGACAGTGCTTGCAACGAGCTGCAAGAAAAAAGTGTGTATTTTGAAAATTTTTGAAAGTTTCAAATTCAAATTTTCAAATTCAAAAAAAAATTTTGAAATTTTTCAGAGGTAGACCCTTCGCCGAGGCCGTAGTGTGACCCCCCGCAGAATCCGACCCGTGTGTTGAATGTATGGTGGTATCCTTCGTGAAACAGGCCTTCGGAACCTTCGCTTGTGGGAATTTAAAATCCATAGCTAACTTCGAGTATGGTGAGTGAGGAGTATAATGTTATGGGAACAGATCTCGAAATTTGTATGAATTTTCTAATTTTTAACTGAAAGTATGCATAATGACGAGTATACATAAATTTGGGTATACATAAAAATGAGTATACATAAATTTCGGTATACATAATGAAGGGTATACATAACGGCCACTGGCGGATCCAGGATTTCGTGACGGGGGGGGGGGGGGGCGGTAAAACTTTTCCAGTGGGGGGTTCGGGCGGAGCCCCCAGAAGTTGAAGAAATTTTTTGTTTTTGCAATAAAATCGGCCTTCGGATCTTTAATTTTTCCTATACTGAAGAACTGAACAAATTTTTTAAAATTCTTGACATTTTTAGGCAAAAATGGTAATTTTTTCCGAAAAATCGGATGCATTTCAAGCTTTTTCTTCACAAATACAATAAATATGAGGTTAATAAGTAGAAAAATCTCGCCGAAGGCGCGAAAATTTTTTGGTTTTTTTTCCCTTTTTCCTCTCTCTCCTTAATTTTTCCTACCTTCAACGAGATCGGGGGGGCGGCCGCCCCCTCTGCCTCCCCCCGGATCCGGCCCCCGATGATAACGGCGTATACATAATGACTGGTATACATAATGAAAAGTATACATAATGACGTGGACATTTCAGGCAGGTTTATTAAACGGAAATTAGCCTGTAAAATGTCGCGGTTGAAAAATGGTTGCGGCTCAACATAGGTGCAGATTCTACAACGAGGCTCATATTGTCGGCATGTCATAATTATAATTGTCGATACTTGACCTTCAGCACATGCTACAAAAATTGTCCCCTCACCGCATCTTACCGCTACATTATACAGTGGGTTGCCCCGCGTACGGCAGGTCGGGTGCATGTTGGTGGCGACAACAGGGATTAAGTACTTCGTGCATCCCAGCTCATCTCACATATTGTATTTGCTTATGAAGCTCGTCAAATTTTCTGATTTACAAACTAAATTCAAGATAATATCTGTTAATTATAACTTATATATTTTTTCCTGGAAGAATTTAAGGCAATTGTGTCTAATATTATTTACAAAAGTGAACTTCTGATTTACCAGCACCTGGTACACGCTCACATCCCATGTGTGTATGATGCATATGGCATGCTCACCGTTCTGACTCAGAGTCATTGTACGCATCGTATGTGAGAGAACATGTTCCGAGCAGCAGTCGTTCATGGTGTTTCGGGAAACATGTTGTTAAACCACTGCAAGTTCACTACAGCCAATATTGTATTAACATTGCTCCACCATTTCTCCGTTTTTTCAACATGATGACCTGATGTGCTGGCACTGTGACGTCAGAGCCTGTTGTAGATCAGGTCATGTTGTTGTTGGGTCCATTTTCTTAATTTATCCTTCCAGCCATTATAGGTATTTTCTCGTTTGCTGTTTCGCAGCATTACAGACGAGCGAGCTTGGTTCTTATCTTCAAGAGATAGCAAAAAAGAAATCCACAATATATGGTTGTAAATGTCGTAGGGAAAGGAACCTTTTCCGTCAATTGATCGGTTTGAGCACAGCAAATGCGGGGCGTCCAATCGGCAAACTTCTTGCTCAATTTTCCTCGTGTTTTATTTTTCAAAAATTTTAGACAAAAATTGGTCAGGGGAAAAGTCATCACCTGTCTTAAAGTGAGTTTTCGAAGTTTTTGGATCACTGTTTTGGCTAACAAATCTAATATTGGCTTTATCGATTTTTAACTCCCATCTGAAATTTTACATGACTCGTCGCATGTACGCATGGTAGGGAACCAAACCGGGTTCCGGTTGGCGGAAGTTGGAAATTTTGGGTCTCATCCATCCATCCAAATCCACATACCAAATTTCATCAATCGGGTTTTCAGTTTTCAGAAATATCTACAATTTTTTTCAACAATTTTCAAAAATGGAAAAAATAAGGCAAAACTTTTTTAAATTTTTTTGTCAAAAGAATAAAAATGGCTGAAAGATCAGCAGCGGAACAGCTCAAAATTGCCTGGACGAATGTTGTTCGTAGTCGCAGCACAAGTGGACAGGTTCTATCAATGTTGAACTCCGTGAAAGTTAGTAACAAAACAATATTTAAGTTTAGCTCATCAGTCTCCAAAAACATTTGCATCTCTTTGCATTTTACCATTGAAATGGCGAATTTGATGGCAACGTCAGTGTACTGATAGTCTATTGATGCAGAGGCCGGCTCCTTAAGCACAGACATACGCATAAAATGTTATATTGGTATACGGGGTCTCGTCCGCAACTTTGGGCTGTTTTTTCCCATCGGTTGGTTTCAGATTTTTTACCTTGGTAAGCGCTGATCTCGCTTTAATAACATATCAACAACTAGTTCAAATTGCCGAGAAAAAATACAGTATTGAAAATGACAACAAAATCGCCAGAAAATTTTTGACGATTTTGGGTTTCCCGCCCAAAACATTTTTCAAAAAATTTTGCGTACTGTGCGGGAACGGCCCAAAATTTTGGCCAGAAAATTGCCTTTTCTCGTTCTCAGAGTGCGCAGAAATTATGGCCGGGACGGTATCCCCATGTTTTCATACGCGAGTCCGAGAGGTAGTGCGATGAAAATTTGGCAACCGTATTTGAGTGGTTTGGTGTTGTTTCAGCTGGGCTTTTGGCGTGCAAAACTGTATTTGGTGTCACAGCAGTTTACCGGCAACAATTCAAATTTTACGCAGACGCGCTGGAACCGGCAATATGTAGACAATGTTAAAGGGTGTTAAAAATTGCTATATCTCATCATTTTTTAAGATTTTTCAAAATTTTCATTTTTACCATTGAAACTTATGAAACCTGGCATGTTGATGCTGCAAATCAAATTTTCGAGCTAGAAGCTTCAAAAATGCTCAAAGTTGGCTTATTTTGAGTTTTTTAGCGGTTTTAAAGCCTCTTTCCTAGGGCGTAGGAAGCATTAGTTACGCCTTCCTGAAGCATACGCAAAAATTTTAAAATTTGGTCACCATGTTACCAGGTCACCCCCCCCTGACTATATTTTGACCACTTTTGGAAAATTTCATATTTGACCCAAAATCGCTTACGTCCCCACTCCACCCAACCACAGCACTCAAAATACAGCCAACTTTGAGCATTGCAACTTCTAGCACGAAAAGTTGCTTGCAGCATCAACTTCCAGGTTTCATAAGTTTCAATGGTACAAATATGACCACTTTTGAAAAAAATCTTAAAAAATGATGAGATATAGCAATTTTTAACATAGCAACTTATTTCCTAGCGATATTCTGCATATTATGGCCAGTTCCCAGCAGGTTTCATGCCCAAACAGGTTAGGTACGGCGGATTTGGCATTTTGACCAAAAAATCGGGTTTTAAGCTTGCTGTGACGCTAGAATGGTGCCTAGGTAGTTTTGCACGCTAAAAACAGCTGAAACAACGCTTTTAAACCACTCCAAATGGTTGGTTGCTAGAAATCCGTGCCATGTTTTTTTCCCCGCACCATGTTTTTTCCCCGACTCGCGGGTAAAAAAACATGGACAAATCCTTTTACTGCCAAAGCTGAGACCTGGGTTTCTTATTTGCGCCACAAACTGCGAAATTACGCAATTTTTTTCTGAAGGACGCAAAAATTTTTGGGCCGTTGCGCCACAGTACGCAAAAATTTTTGAAAAAATGTGTTTTTCTTGGAAAAATCTGATTTGGAGCCAAAATCGTTAAAAATTTTCTATTTTTTGCTGGGGGCTGCCGCCGCCAGACCCGCGTTTTGTGTATATTACTTTACTCGGCAATTTAATTCCTATTATACGTAGTTATTAGTTGTTGATATGGTATTAAAGCATCGAGTTGTATCAGCTATGCTTTGCAACCCAGGGTAAAAATCAATATCGGGGGAAAACCAACCGATGGGAAAAACCAACCCAAAGTTGCGGACACGGACAGGGTATATAGCTCATAATAGCGATTTTATGCATGTAATAAATATATAAATTCGGCCTCGTGAACTTTCCCGATGTTCCGTATAATAGGTGAAAAAACTATCAACATTTGCAGCATCAGCCGGATATATAGGTTTCATCAAATTCGCCAGTTTCAATGGTAAAATGCAAAAAGTTTTAAATCTTTGGAAATTTGATGAAATAAAATAAATATTGTTTTGTTCTCTTTCGCGGGTTTATTTTGTCCCAGTGTGGTTTTTGGTCAGGTTAGGCCAGCCCAACAGCCAATCCGCTAAAATGAGGTTTTCGCGACCTGACGAAAAAATTGTCGTGTCCGAACGCAATTTTGAGCTGTTCACGTGAAAGAGCGTTTTAAACTTGCTATACGGACGTCTTTTCAGCAATTCAGAACCATTTTTGTGAGTTCAGCGACAAAAACAAAAATCGGTTTTTCCCACCCTTGGTTTTATTTTTCCATTTTTTGAAATTCTGTTGACAGCTTGCCAAGAATTGGAACAAGCAGACGTTACTCTCATAGAAACTATCAAAAGGAATTGTGTGGAAAATTTGGTATAGTCGTTTGGATTGGATGGGTCGTTCCAACTTGCAAAAATTTCAGGCCTCTAGCTCTTCCTTATGACTCAACCTTGGGTTTTGGCAGGGTTGGTTTCTTACCTTCTTTTGGCGGTTGGTTTTTGTTCCCCTACCTCTATATATGCAGTACATGCGACGAGTCATGTAAATTTTTTGGAGGTTCCAAAATGATAAAATATATAATTAATATTAGATTTGTTAACTTAAAACGGTAAATTAATTTAAAAATAGCTCGAAAATAGTTTTTAAGAAATAAAACAGGTGTGGCGCAATTTTTTTCCTAATTACGCAAAAAGTTTCGAGTCACTGCGCCACAGACCGCAAAAAGTTCGGACGAAAAATAAAACACAGGCTGAGAGAGGTGTAAGAGAAGTTTGAATATACGATTGGATAGGTATTTGCCCACGGTACGTAACGGCATACTCAAACCGATCCAAATCCAAACGAAGGAAAAGTTGGAGGCTTGCTTCCCTATTCATGTTCCCCCCCTGACTATATATTGTATCTGCTTGCGCATGTTGTTCGGAAATATATTATGTTGGTTCTTTTTTGCGCATACATGTGTAAAAGAATGGAAAACAAGAACCAAAAATGCTCCTTCGTCGCATGTAAAATACATATGAGTACTCTCAGGCAGGTTGTACAAACCCGGAAACTAGCCTGTAAAATGCATATGAGTGGCGTTGAGGTTGTAAATTAAGAAAACAAGTTGCAACGGCTTAACATATGAGCCTGTCCTACAACGAGGCTCATATTGGCGTCACAGTGCAGCCTTCTTAAAGATCATCAGGTCATCATGTTACAGAAAAAACGAATGAACAGACATAACATGTTAACATTGTGGCTTGAAAGAAATGGACAGAACGAAGTGAACTGCAGTGAACTCAAGTTTAACTGTACATGCAAGCTGATGTTTCCCGAAACACCATGGCACCTACTATTTCCGGAAGCACTATAGTACACCTGCTGTATTCTCGGAACACAATGACACACTACTCTCACATACGTAATGCTTTCCCCATATGGCTCTGAGTCAGAGCGCAGAGTGGCATGCCGTATAATGCGTATCATACTTGCGCATGGGATGTACTGAGCGTGTACCAGGTACACCCTGATTGCTGAGGGGACCGCGCAGTGCGTAAGCAAAATCAGGGGGACCGCGCAGCGCGAGCGAAGCGAACACTGTTTATAATATTAGACTTGCGCAATTTAGCATAAATTCTTCAGAAAAACTATATAGGTTATAATTAACGAATATTATCTTAATTTAGTTTGTACAAAAATCCAGAAAATTTGACGAGCTTCGCAAGCAAATTACAATATGTGAAATGAGCTAAACGGGACTGCATACTTGCTAATACTTTGAAAATGTGCCATCCCTGTTATTCTATCGCCCTCCCCTCTCAACGTCCCCCCCCCCTCCCGTTGTACCAAGGGGGACCGCGCAATATAATTTCTGGTACACTCTGTGACGAGAGACCTTGCCCATGTATGCGTATCCACAGTATAATGTCTTAGCGACAAGATGTGTGAAGGACAATTTTGTAATGAAAAGCTTTACGTGCTATTAATATGAAGGTCAAATATCGACAATTATATTATGACATACGCCAATATGAGCCTCGTTGTAGGACAGGCTCATATGTTAAGCCGTTGCAACTTGTTTTCTTAATTTACAACCTCAACGCCACTCATATGCATTTTACAGGCTAGTTTCCGTTTGTAAACCTGCCTGAGAGGTGTCCGATCATTATGTATACTTTTCATTATGTATACCAGTCATTATGTATACGCCGTTATCAGGGGCGGATCCAGGGGGGCAGGGGGGCGGCCCCCCGTCGCGACACGAAGGTAGGAAAAATTAAGGAGAGAAAAGCGAACAAGGTCAAAAAACCAAAAAATTCTTGCGCCTTCGGCGAGAATTTTCTACTTATTAACCTCATATTTATTGTATTTGTGAAGAAAAAGCTTGAAATGAATCCGATTTTTCGGAAAAAATTACCATTTTTGCCTAAAAATGTCAAGAATTTTAAAAAATTTGTTCAGTTCTTCAGTATAGGAAAAAATTAAAGATCCGAAGGCCGATTTTATTGCAAAAACAAAAAAAAATTCTTCAACCTCGAGGGGGCTCCGCCCCCAGACCCCCCCCTGGAAAAGTTTTACCGCCCCCCCCCCGTCACGAAATCCTGAATCCGCCAGTGGCCGTTATGTGCTAAGCCTTTTTCATTATGTATACCGAAATTTATGTATACTCATTTTTATGTATACCCAAATTTATGTATACTCGTCATTATGCATACTTTCAGTTAAAAATTAGAAAATTCATACAAATTTCGAGATCTGTTCCCATAACATTATACTCCTCACTCACCATACTCGAAGTTAGCTATGGATTTTAAATTCCTACAAGCAAAGGTTCCGAAGGCCTGTTTCACGAAGGATACTACCATACATTAACACGGGGTCGGATTCTGCGGGGGGGTCTACCCCGACCTCGGCGAAGGGTCTACCTCTGAAAAATTTCAAAATTTTTTTGAATTTGAAAATTTGAATTTGAAATTTCAAAAATTTTCAAAATACACACTTTTTTCTTGCAGCTCGTTGCAAGCACTGTCCCCCTAAATTTTCGATTTTATGCCATTTTTGGCCACTTTTTTAACCAGAATTTTCCCTTGGTTTACGTGCTGATGACTATCTGCGAGCGATTGCCCATAACTCCTGAACAAGGAACAATTGGAATTGACTAGCGGACTCGGGACAACCAAAAAAGCAAAATAGCCGAAACAACCAAAAATATAATTTACACATATATGTATATTTGAATAGGCAATAAAAATGTTTATAATTGTTGAATTTCGAATTTAGAATTGGTAGTTATTGATTTCTGAAAAGTATATATACATACTGATGAGCAAGACTTATACCCAGTGGGGTTCGACGGGTCTAGACCCCCCCTTTTTGGGACGATTAAACGGAAAATTTTTGCTATTTTTATGGCAAAAATGAAGCTGTTTTTGAAATTTTTGCGCCTTCGCGCGATAATTTACAAATTAACGTCTAATGTACTGGTTTTTGGGCAAAAATGCGAAAAAAATTTTTCGAAACATGTAGACTCCGCCCCGAGATTTCTGCGTGTGAGAAATACTCTGACCTTTCAAAAATCCTTGTGCGGGCTCGATGACGAGCATACATAATTTTGGGTATACATAAAAATGAGTATATGAAGTAAATTTCGGTATACATAATGGTGAGTATACATATACATAATGAAAAGTATACATAATGATATAGAATCGCCTGAGAGTACTCATATGTATTTTTTACATGAAAAGGAACATTTTTGATTCTGTTTTTATATATACTTTTCGCGCGGCGATGAGGCCGTCACGCGCCTGTCCGCGCACACCTGCGGCGTGGTTCCCGTTTGGCACATTTGACAAAATTCCTTTCTGCCAATACAGTTTTAAACCAAAAGTAAATTGAAGAATTTAATCGGAATTGTTACTCATTGCCAAAAGACTAGCTAGGCAAAATTGTTTCATTGATCTCAAATGGCTCCAGGTGGAAGCATTTGTTTCATAGTTCTAGAATCAGGAATCGGCAACTTAGAACTATCTCATATACACGTTCGAAGAACGTTTAAGATCTCAGGTTAGTATGATCAGCAATTCTGCGTTATCTAACTCTTTGAGCTGGACCTCTCCTACGAAATCCTGGATCCACACGAGTTTTGTTTGGCGGCGCGGTGTACCTACCTGGCGATACACTAGCGTAGCCAGGAAAATTTGGGGGAGATGCAAAATTTTTCAGGGGCTCGGGTGGAGCAGGTGTACCTTGGAGAAATGTTGGGGGAGGGGTAGCCGAAATTAGGGGTGGTGGGGCTCACGTTTTGTGGTGGGGTGGGGTCCGGAAAAATGGATTTTGGGGGGGGGGGGTAAAAATTTTTTGGTCAAAAATTTAGAAAAAATTCGTGAAATTTTGCTAAAAAAGGTTATTTCCAACTAAAAACTACAATATTTATTCATTTTTGCTCGTTTATTGAAAAACTCGATTTTCTGAAAAATTTCTGAATTTTTACGAATTTTGACAAAAAATTTTCAAAATTTTGAGGGTGGGGGTCTGGCAAATTTGGGTGGGTGGGGTCTGGGATTTGGCCATCTGGGGGTGGGTCCACTCAACATTTTTGAGGTGTCTGGTAATTTTCCATTTGGGGAGGGTTCCCCTGCACTTGCAGGTACACCTATGGTCTGGGGCGAAGCCCCTGAAGCTGAGGAATGCTTATTCTGTGACCTTCGTGAATTTTTACAGAGCATTCGTTGAAATTACACTTGCTATGCAGTGTGTTCATGCACCCAAATGATGGGAAGATGGTTGGCCAAAGTACACTAAATAGAACATGGGACCAAGCACCTAGAGTTTTCTGACAGGGGTACACCAATGTTGAAATCTTTTTCCAAGCTATTTAATTTTACAACAAAGTTTTAAATATGTTGAAAGCTTCACTTTGAGAACAAACATGTAATTTATTGCAAGGTGTTACCTGTGAAGTTTGTCAGCTGTACTGTTGAACCTAATGATATTAACTTGATTGTATTGAAGTATGAGAGTCCATTCATTAAGACAGCAAAACATTTAGTGAGATATTTCAAAAGATAAATAGTATTTATTAAAAAGAATTAGTTTAGATGAATGTTAAATCATGAATTACAAACTGAACTCAGAAGCCAACGCTTAAAGAGCTTTCCTGATAAGCAATTTTGTAATTAATAAAACAGGGTCTACAAGAATGCTGCCTCTTTTGGGGCCTACTTGTTGATTTGACGGATTTATCAGGGAGGGGTGGTTATCCTCCGTATCCAAGTATTAGAGGTGTCGACCGTAGGCCGCTACTACCGGGGCCGGGCCCAAATTGCGGGTCCAAGTAGAAAATTTTCAAAAAAATTTTTGAAATAATGTCTTATACAGAAACGTTACTATGATTGTTTTCATTCAAATCGGTGGGAAAACAAACGATTTGCAACACTTTTTGGCTTTCGAAATTTCAAAATTTTAAATAAAATTGTAAAAAATTTTTTGAAAGTTTACAATTTTTGGTTCTGGTCGCCGTCGGGATTACTGGGGCCAGGCCCCGGCACTTTTACCACTCATATTACAAGCAACTTTCGACCAATTTCACGTTCACCAAATTAATGTGTCAGGGACAAGCATCCGGCGACCCCTCCCACAGATTATCAGATTTTGCTACCCTCCCCCCAGATTTTTGGCCGGAAAGTGGCCAAAATAGTGAAAATTTGAAAATTTAGGATGTTTTTGCCAGTTTTCGGCGACCCTCCCCTCCACCGTCCACCCCTTGTCGGGACGGAACCCGCGAGCACAGACAATCGAAATCTGAAGTACA
>JASAND010024009.1:0-18065 GCA_030248195.1 Trissonchulus latispiculum
TCGTTGTAAGCCTCAACCTCAGATGTAGCCTCAGAATTTCCGTCAGTAAGGTACTCTTGGGTTAGTCTACCCATTCGTCGTTGGTATTTCTCCTCAGTTCGGCGAACAAGCTCATCCCAAAATTCTCCAATCGGTCTTATCTTACTGCCGGGTCACTACTTCTTGAGGACTCCGTACTTACATCTGACTCAGACTCATCATAGTCCGGTTTTGCACTGTGAATATTTTGAACATGACGCTGGAGGTTGAACGCCCTTGTGAAAGTCTGACCACATTCACCGCACTGGTATGGTTTATTGTATTCGCAACTATCTTTGTTAGAGTTAAGTATTGTGCCTGCTTTTATGTACTTTGTCGTTCGTGCTTTTATGTACTTTGTCGTAAGTGCTTTTATTGATTTCACTTGGTGCTTTTATGTACTTTGTCTTTGGTGCTTTTATTGATTTAGAGTCACTGCAAGCCTGCTCCGAGCTAACACCGAGTAAACACTGAGCATACACTGAGCTTACACGGAGCCTTGTCAATAATGGTGGGGTAATGTTCGAGTAATGTTGACCAAGGTCAAAGAACAACTTCTGCTTTTATTGATTTCGGTCGATGCTTTTATGTGTTTGTATGTACAATGTCTGTTTTTATTGATTCACAGTACTCGAAGTTAGTCATGTCTAGATTGGAGAGCCAATTCGACGCGACGACTTCGAGTACAGTGAATCAATAAAAACAGAAATTGTACATACAAGCACATAAAAGCACCAACCGAAATCAACAAAAGCAAAAATTGTTCTCTGAAATTCTTTAACATTACTCCAACATTGCTCTTAAGGCACGGCGTAAGCTCGGTGTTAACTCGGTGTATTCTCGGTGTTAGCTTAGTGTAGGCTTGGAGTGACTCTAAATCAATAAAAGCACGAAAGACCAGGTACATATAAACGCGAAAGACAAAGTACATAAAAGCACGAACTAAAAAGTACATGAAAGGAGGCACAATACTTAAACTCTAACAAAGATGTCTAGTTGCGAATACAATAAGCCATACCAGTGTGGTGAGTGTGGGCAGACTTTCACAAGGGGGTTCAACCTCCAGCGGCATGTTCAGAACATTCACAGTGCAAAACCGGACTATGATGATTCTGAATCTGATGTAAGTACGGAGTCCTCAGGGAGCAGTGACTCGGGCAGTAAAATAAGACCGATTGGAGAATTTTTGAGTGAGCTTGTTCGCCGGGCTAAGGAAAAATATGAACGACGAATGGGTAGGCTAACCCAAGAGTACCTTACAGACGGTAATTCTGAGGCTACATCTGAAGATGAGGCTTACAACGAACTTAGACCATTAATTAGGGTAGAGTTAAACAGGTTGATCTATACTCACATCCAACGTTGCAAACAGTTCCTTGACGACCCACTTATCGAAAAGATTATCGATGAGCAGGTATCGGTGTTGGCTCGGAGCAGTACCGGTGTAACTTTGGAGTGACTCGGAGCACAAAAATACGGAAGCGGAAGATTAAGGTTAGGAAGGAAAGGGCAAGGCCAGGTCATAAGGCATATTAGAAAAAAGTATACTTGGAGTAATATTGGAGTGACTCGGAGCATAAAACCAAGGTAGTTGCGAAATTAGGGCAAGACAAGACAGGTAAAGGGGATATCTATAAAAGTTGAAAACTGTGGGCTAGACGTAAGGTAGGAGTGACTCAAAATCGTGATCAAGTTTGGACAGTAAGCTGGTTTCAATCTCATCGACCTTCCCCTGGGACGACACCACCTTAAATTTTATTTTTACCCACGCTCGCCATATGTTATCCCCTGAGACCGCACAGAGTTAAATTTTAGCTACCCTCCTGGGATAGTTTATCGAGTTTGATTAATGACCTAATCGGTCTGTGCTTTTGATCTTGGTCCCTTGGGGACCGCTAACTACCCTCTTGGGAATTGACAAAAATCTATAAATGGAGCAAAAATCGAAAAATGGATCAGTCTCATTCGTTCTTTCGTGGTGGACGGTCGGTTTTAAAAGCTCTCTCGAAAATGTTTTGGTGGTGTTGGTTTAGTGTTCAAGGTAACGACGTGGAAATTTGGGACTACAGTGCGCCATGCTACTTCACCTCGGAAACAGCTACTGAGGATGGGAGGTCGGCTAGTTTAAAATTTAAGGGAAGTTTCGGATTACCATTTTTGGGGATTTTAGAAGGGCCGGATTTGGTTGACCTTTGGATGATTGACCAAAAACAAATTCCAATTACCGACAGCCTCGCCCAAACACTGGGAACCAAGCTCCGCCTTCGCCTCTGCACCCCATTATCCCAACAGTCCTCCTAAGGGCTACTGTAAATTGTTGTACATATTTGTTGTATATAGAAAAATTAAAAAGAATAAAACATAAAAACTACAAAAACATTAGATGGTGATGGACCGGGCTTAGTAGTGTACATAGTAAGTTAGGTAGGTAATTACGTAGTTAGCTTAGGTAGGTAGTTAGTCCGGTAATGGGCCGACGCCGGGTCCCAAGCCCCGGGGGAAGAACTCAGAGGGACGGAAAGGGGAGAAAGGGAAAGGCTCAACATACCTTTTGAAATATTTACCTTCTAACCGATTGACAAAAAAAGAAATTGAAAATGATGGAGCCCCTAGAGACGACAGATGGTGTATGAAGAAAAGATTTGAACAGAAAACCCCAGGGGAGAACAGATGGGGTTAACAAAGCTTTCAAACACAGATCTCAAGGGACTTTAAACTTTCAAGGTCATTGACTCCGGAAGCGCGGCTCGAAAAACTCGCACTATACTACTGTAGCTGCATATGTAGCTCTGATTATAAGTATTTATTCAAAAGATGTTCTTGAGCTCTACATTTTTGCTTTTTGAAGCACCTTTCTAGCTTTTCTCTAAAGTGAGATATATATAGCTGATTTTCTTATTTTGGCGTTGACAACTTGTAATTTTTGCAGAAATCAAATAATCCGCCATTTCTTGAGCTACGTAAGCCGTAAAATTAGACTAAGGGTATCAACTTGAAGGTGTCGTCGAGGCCGATTATTCGTGGCATTGTAATCTTTTAAATGCTATCCCGTACGCTGCTATCATAAAAATGTAGTTTTTGCAAAAACATCACTAAATTTCTTCCAGAAATTGTGGAGCATTTATTTTGCATGATAGAGAGTTACCACTTACTAGACGTGTTTTACACAAAAATACCACAGTGACCCTGTTTTAGTTTTCCAAATTGCTGCTTTCTAGCTAATGTGGTCGCTTGCCAAATTTGGGAAAAGTAGGCAAAGTCCAGGTTGCGCATACATTTTAGCTAATTTCTTTATAACGAAGAGCGGTTCCGTAATAATTAAAAAGGGTCCCCAGCTATTTGATAGTGGAATTGAATGACGTGGCCGACGCCTCACGAAAAAATTTACAAAAAAATTGCAAAAATTCTGGAAAACTAAATTACTTCGAAAATGCAGCTGAATAATTTCCGAGAACTAAAGTTAGGTTCATTGCAGTCATTAGAAAGAGAAAATATTAAGCTCCATTTCGATATAAAAGTGGCTTCTAAACTCCAAAGAATGAATGAGTAATAAAGGTTCAAAGTTGATGTGTCCAAAAGGAATCACCACCTTAAATAAATGCTTATTCTTCACTATAGGTATTTTCAATAAATTTACTGAATATGATTATACTGAATACTGATTATAAATTAAATTTTCAACTAACAGTACTGTAATTGTATAGTATTTGAAAAAAATTGCAGTGTATCTTGCAGGTATCAGTTGGCTGCGGGGTGCGGCCCTGAAGCGGGATGTGGCGGCGGGTATCGGCTAGCGAGTACTTAGTACGGGTCTTTTCCAGATTACCCCCTCTACTACTCAAATTTCTTAAAACATGACCAAATGATCTAAAGTTTGGTATGGGTATGTTTTCGACTACGCTGAGATATATCACAAAATATATCACAAAATATATCATACATATCACAAAATATATCAAAGATATCACAAAATTTTTCGATTTCGCGAGATTCGATTTTTTCGATTCACAAGGGAAAGTTTGCTGAAAAGTTTCGTAGAAGGATTTTCTGGGTCGCTGAACACGAATCTGAAGTTCGTTTTTCAATTCAGCTTTTCGTCAGCTAAATATAAGCTAAAGTTTAAAGGTTAAGTTGTAAGCTTGTACCAAGAGTATAATATAAGAATGTGCCACTAGGCACAGTCTATGTTATCAGAGCAAAAACTATGCTCTGCATGTTAACGGCCCACCCCCCCCCGCAAATCAGTACCTAGTCGAAACGGGGTTACGCGCACTTGCTCTGTGTTTATGTCCTTGAGCTCGCAAACACAAACAGTGCGTGTTCGATTTTTTGCCTGCTTCGAGCTTTAGAACACAAACATAGCGCACAAAAGTCTTTGATGTGAAGGGTCTAAGTTGCGGGTGGGGGAGATGGGCAGTTAGCAAGCAGAGCATAGTTTTTGCTCTGATACCAGAAAGTGTGCCTAGCGGTACACTCTTATATTAAGTACTCTTGCTTGTACTGAGCTAGCAAAAAGCTGCATCGAAAAACGGACTTCAGCGACCCAGAAAACCCCTATATACAACTTTTCAGCAAAATCGGCGACAAAAACTTTTTCGGTTTCCCCTTGGTCCCCCTAGCGAATCGACAAAAATCGAATCTCGCGAAATCGAAAAATTTAGCGATATTTGAACTTACGTGGTGAAAACATACCCATGTCTAATTTCAGGTCATTTGGTCAAGTTTAAGAATTTTGAGTGGTGGGGGGTAATCTGTAAAGGACTCCTACATAGTTGCTGTGTGTTTGGAACACTATCAAAGAGTTTGAAATACCCTATTTAGTGCAGTTTGATCAGTTAATGCATCATTTGCGTGCAGAAATTCGTGCTGAACCTCAGTTCTTTTCTTTACTTTAAAAAATTCCTCAGACGTTTCAAAAACCTTTTAGCTTCTGAGGGGCTCTGCCCCTGACCCCACCAAATTTTAACATTCCCCTCCCCGAATTTTTTCTGGCTAGGCTAGTGCTGAGGCGTGCATTATTTTAACCACCGGCTGCGGTCCGGAGCTGTCCAACAAACTAGAGTTGGCTTTCTGCCTTTCTTTACTCAAAACTGAACCAAATTTAGAACGAATTTGGACTGAATTTCAGGATTATGAGCGAATGAACATTGCTGATGCTTTGGGCATGAAAACTTTCAAAGACGGGGAAGTCATTGTTAAGGAGGTAAGAGAGTGTGAACCTTTAACTATTCTCCTAGAAAATAAATGATTAGAAGTATAATAAATTTTACAAGAACGTACATATGTATGTGTATATAGCGTTTATTAAGCATTGGCTAAGGAACTCTAACCAGCCGTAGTTAGGATATACTATCGTAGCCTAGTCACGAAGTGTTCCCATGATCCATGAGATAAAATCAATTACAGTTTCGAAAAATTTAATTTGGTACCCTGATCTGAGCTTGTATGCGACTGTAAGAAGTGACGTGTGTGTAGCTAAGCGGATAACTTCTGTAATTCCAGCACTGATAACTAAGACGATCCATAATTTTTTGCTTGTAGGCAGAAAAGCCAGATGGTATTTATTTTGTGGACGAAGGTACTGTTCAGGTTTCAGTTTCCAAACAGGCAAGTGAACACCAAATGGGTAATATGCAAAACTGAATTAGCTTATTATTGTTCTTTCTTGCCTCCTCTTTGAATGACTTATTTGGTTTAAATACTAGGCTAGACATCTCACTGCTAACAGGCCAGCTAACATGGGCAAATGATAAAAACTATTCAGTTCCTGTTCCTATTCCATTGCATAGTACACACATAAGCGAAGTCACCTTCTTCTTTAAAAAATGTAATCAACGAGGATGATTTAAACGCTAGAAAGGCGGAAATTCTGCGTAATAAGATAAATCCGTTATACCAAGGTTATACCGCATTTATAAAGGCACCAGATGGTTATTTTAGGGTAAAGAAATAGAAGTTTCAAAGCTTACCAAAGGAGAATATTTTGGAGGTAATTCAACCAAAATGGTATAGGACTTCTGGTAATAAGGTTTGGAGCGTTTTCCGATTTCGGATATTATTATTTTAAAAGAAGAATACAAATCTGCAGTCAGTCTTTTTATGCAGCTTTCCGTTATGTAGCTATATAGCTTGCATCGTGAATACTTATGCGATGCCTTTATTTACAGAGTTAGCTCTGGTGCATAACAAACCACGATCAGCGACGGTTAAGGCGATAGGAGCTGTCAAATTGGCGTGTACGTTAATTATACACTTTCACTTTTGCTTTCATTATGCCATGTTTGAAAAATTTCAACAAACCAATATGTTAAAATGTTTTTCTTCCCACACCACCACGCAGACAGAAATTATACACACCCATTTAGCATGTTGTTTTTAGGAAAACTAAAATTTCATTAGTAGAATCCAAAAACATATTGCCCGGTGCAGCAGTTATAACTAAATATCAAATATTAATCATCAAATATGCTATTTAAAAGGATTTATGAATATTTCTATGAAACAATTTTGATAAAAACATTAAAATTTGAAAAATGTGTGATTTTGGTCTAATTCCTTGGGGTGTACCCCGTTCCACATGTCTCCAAGGGAGTCTACATTTATCGGTATATATGAGGTATCTATGAGGTTTATGTTCCTAAAGTCCGGCAACCCCTATTTGCCACGTTATCCTATGACGAATCCTATATTCCTGTCTTTATTTCAGTTTTGGACACAGCAGCATTCGAGCGTCTACTGGGTCCTTGCATGGACATAATGAAAAGAAATGCCAAACTTTACGAAGAACAATTAGCAGAATTACTACGTAATGCTGATATTGACAGTTAGTGATTGTAGGAACACGAAAATTAAAGATACGAATGAAGAAATGACAGTTTAGGGCGATCAAATTTATGTCGCTCTATTTGATATCAAACTCTTGAAATATGGAACACTGTAGGTAAATCCGAGATCGATTCGGTCCACAGTCCACAGAGCAGGAATCTAAACGTGGTGACAAAGAAAGAAATGAATGAGCCAACAATTTAAAGCAGAAGGATGCAGCAGCAAAAGGAACAATAGAAAATACGAAGGAAAAGGATACATTGGTGAAGCAGAACGGCTATGCGATTTTATCGCAAATTTTGAATATTTGATCATTTTTTGGAATTAATTCCAACAGGTAGCTCAGGCTAGGGATGGCCATTGCTTTGGGGAACTGTCATCCAGCCTTGATAAATGTTTAAATCTCGCTAAATGTTCGGGCTAACTGTATGCTTTCTTATGCTCAGTTTGTCTGCGAAATTCACGAAAAAGACAAATGTAGGTTAGGTTACATCAATCCTAATCCCAAATAGACGACAGGGACGTAGACAGGGACGGGACACGGGACAGGGACGAGACGAGACCAGTGTTGGCATCTGGGATGGGATCCCATGGGATCCCATGGGATGGGATGGGATGGGATTGATAACTCATCCCATGTGGGATCAGTGGAATTTTGTGGAATCATTTTGCCTTACAATGCCTTCAAACACCGTTTCCAAATTTTGAAAAAGTACAATATTTTCGTAAATTTGGCATAAAAATGTTTGTTCAAATTCATGATTGGTGTTTTGATGACTACCAGCAAAGCAAAGCATGGAGCTCTTTAAGGTGCTGGTATCGCTTTGTGTAAATGTAACCTTACCTTACTGGCTCCAAACTTTATGATGAAAGTTGATGAAACTTTCCAAATATGGTGCTCTTTTAACAATCTGGGACCAGTCACGTATTTTTAAGTGAAAAGAAAAAATCTTTGGTTTTTTCCACCATTCTCTCAGTTCGTTATCGATACACCTGATTGGTTGATATAAAAGGAAAGAGGTCACCGAAAAGAACCTTTTTGCTTTTACGGCCCTTGAGCTATGTTAAGTTAGCAGAGCAGGTAAGGGGGGGGTCAATCATGAAAGATTTCGGATCTCCGATTTCGTTCATTTTCACACAAAAACTAACCACTATCAAGTTCAAATAATTTTGAGTTGTTTCGTTCAGTTCTCCGCAAGTTCGAGCCATCAACTGTGTGCAGGTTGAATTATAAGCGAGTACGAGAGTTCTGCAGCCAATTTAAGCAAATTTTCGCTAATCAACTTCAGGCATTTATAAATAAATGAATAAGGGACGCTAAGCTTCAGATGAAGCATCGCAGTGGGATTCTTTCCTACTGAAGCTGGACCTTGGATCAATTGGTTTTTGGATCGACTGTCCCGAACGAAGTTAGACGAAGTTAGTTAAATATGTTGAAATGCAAAATATTCAATTTTGCAATATAGCCTGCTCGTAAAAGGCCTGTCTGTAAAATCTTTACAAAATTTTCACATTTTTACAGAAAAAACTTAAATGTGTTTCTGGTCAAAAATTTCTACACTGGCAAAGGATTCCAAACAAGAAGGGGTATCATTTGAACCCTTTATACATGTACTGTGCCTTTGTGGAATTAGAATTTTTAGTCAGGACCTCTAGGTTTTTATAATATGCAACTAAACAAAACTTAATGACCCTCGTTTTTGGTCACGAAAAGCGACATAATTTAGGAACTTCCGGCAGTTCGCTAACTTCAAAAAATAATTAAAATTGTTTGAATACTTAATTCGAAATTCTAATTACACAGTGACACGGTATCTGTTTAGAGTTTTAAGTTTATACAAATGTTACCCGGTTGTAGCGGTACCAGGGTAAAACCAACCTAACACAAAAGTACCGTTACCCCGCCAGAGCAACTCAAGCGAGGAGACCGTGGCACAAGTGAATAACACACCAACCGCGCAGGAGCCGGCCGGGGAAGCCTCGCCATATAAATAGCCCTAGTGAGTGGGTGACACCCGCTCACCTCAGAAATAGCACTAAACTAACCTAGGAGCTCAGTATTTACCTACCAAAAGTACACACAACTAGTGGAGATATTTAATAAAGTAACAACAATAATATGGAAATATAGCAGAAATAGAAATAACTAGTAGAGTAATTTAGGGGGACAAAGCCCAACAAATACGTACAGTTATATAGAAAATAAACTACACACACACACACAGACTCACCAAATAATTTACATATATGGGCGAAGCCCCGCTAACGTACCAATATAGAGGCCCACTGAAGATATACAGGGGGAGAAAACTGTACAGGAGAATAGGGAGAGAATAGAGAGAGAATACGGCTGTACTGTACAAGGGAAAACCCACAACTGAAAGGGGGAGAAGTTTGACGGAGAAACCCCCTCCCAAGAGAAGCGCCCTCTAGCTGGGGTGTCCCAATCATGTAGCTCCAAGGGGGGACCCCACCCACCCAAACCTATCCTATAGGTGGAGCTACATGACACGTGGAGGAATGCTTGCTGACTAGGCAAGCCAACTAGTAGCTAAGTAGATTGATTTCGTAATAATGAGAATAACGAAAAGGTTGACCGTTACAGTCAGCCTCTTGCGTTACACGGTGTCTTACACCAGTTTGAGATTACATTTTTTCGATTTCCTGTTTCGACACAGCAGACCTCAGCTTTGAGGTGAATTTTTCCTTCGTGCCACACCCCAGTTACTTTCGCGATCAAGCGTAGTGCCATACCAAATTTTGCAGTGGGCCCACAGCATGGCACTGAAAACAATTCTAAAGTGGGTCCCCTTAAGGTGCTGGTATCGCGTTGTGTAACTTCAACCCTACAAGCTTCAATTCTTTATGAAAGCGGATGAAACTTTCCAAATACCTTATTTTCGTGCTCTTTAACATTCTGGGACCAGTCCCGTGTTTTTAGGTTTACAGATAAGAAAGTTTTGGTTTTTGTCCTTATTCTCTCAGTACCTAGTCGCTACACCGGGTTGGTTGTTATGGCTGGAAAGAGGCCACCCAAATGAACATTTTTGCTTTTACAACTTTTGAGCTACCTCTAGTGGTTAAGTCGGTATAAGCCGAAAACGATTTTTGAGATCAAAAAATGGCCATTTTTGACGAAATCAGTTTTTTCAAAATTACTGCCAAATCTTACAGACAATTTCGGCTTATTTATGCTCAATCGATACACTGTCCAATTGCGCATTTTATCAATACCTATCCGTTGGAGTTCGTTGCTTTAAGCTAGGGAATTCGCCGAAAAACCATTTTGGCAAAATTGCGATTATTTTGTTTTTGTAGGGAATATACATATCCCCTTACAAATATCCATGTTATGTGTGTACGCTCAATGCAGCCTTTTCGCCTAGCTAGTCACTGGCTTGACGCCACGTGTTAGACTAGTTAGTCGGGGAAAGGTTGGGTGTGTTGGGCGTCCCCACTATTGGGTGTTTCCTACTGGGAGGGTAGGTGTTTACTTCCTATTGGTTGGGGAGAATTCCCAAGCCCCACCCCCCTGGGGGGGTCTCTCTAAAATTCCCCACAACACGTTGGTTGTCATATTTCTGTCTTGCCGAATAGTCGGGTCTCCCCAACTATTCTTTGCGCTCCCCCCGTTTGCAACCCACTCCGCTCCTGCAGGTACGTTGGCCAGCGGGCCGTATTTACTGTGTGTATTTACTGTGCGTGTGTGTTAGCTTAGTGTACCGGCCTTGCGCCTATATTATATCCTGTAATAAAATATTCTTTGTATTTGTTCCATCTAAGGCTAGTTAGGGTTAGTCTAGGTAGCATACGTAGTAATTTATAGATCTATTTATCTATTGGCGAGGCTTCCCCAGGACTGGCTCTCCCCAAGCCAGGTGTGTTATCCATTGTGGGCGCAATCCTAGTAGTGGCTTGCACTGTCTATTCGGCATTCCCGCTACATTAGTCCGCCAGGAGAACGAGCCTATTCTACTCTGATCTTTGATTTGATCTCTTCATCTGAAGAAATAGAACCTTGCGTTCGCCTGGAACTTGATTTCCTGGACTTACCTGGGCTCCGAATCTGAATTTCCTGACCAGATCTGATCTCATCAATTGAAGAGACAGAACCTTAGCGTTCGTTTGATTTGCGCCATCTACGTATCTACGTGCCTACCTACGATTTTCCCTAAGCCTTAAACGGCAAGTCTAAAGCGCCTGGCTTTTCCTGGGGTGTAAGTTTTTGGCCTCATACGTACTTTATTGATTTTTTCTCCCCCCCCTATAAGTTTTCTGAGCGTGTCAGACACACCAAGCCTTAACGGCCAGTGACCCTTTTCTCAATTCTGTTAGGCCTGTATTTGTTTAGTTAGGCGGAATGTGTGTCTAGTGTACGTACGTTTTATATTAGTCTGCTTGTGCTAGGCTGTTTTCTCTCTTTATAACTGGGGTATACGTTGAGATAGTATAGGGACATTTTTCTGGGATTGTAAGATAGGTATAATTTTCTTCAATCTACGGTTATTTTAACTTTAATAATAATTTTTTCTCTCGTGTTATTTTAATTGTATTTTCACCGTTTGTACCTGTCTAATTTTATTTTCTCTTTCAGGTTAATTTGTCCCTAATTTCACAATAATTATTCATTAATTTCCTCGTATACTTTAATTTCAATAATTTTCTTTTTTTAAATTTGGGTACGTACGTATATAACTTACTTGTCTTTCTCAAGATATTTTCAGCTCAGAAGAAATTTTTCTATGGAGAATATCACTGAACGTCGGGCATCAAAACGTCTCCAGGAAAAGGCCTTGCGCCATGACACTACGAATACAAGAAGGCATGGGACTTGTGTAAGTTGCCCGTCCATGCGACCTAAGTCAAATTCAAGTTCGGGAACTGAAGATCGTTGAGCGAGCTTCTCGCGGTCTTAAACCCTCATTGCGGTCCAAGGTGGCAAGCTCATTCGCGGATGCTTGTCATTGGGAATATAAGGAGCCCAACGACATCATTACGAGAGCGGTTCGTATCTTGCAGATGGTTGAGGACGGCGATCCACAAACGCAATTGGAAGCGGTCAGTGCGCTTTCGAACGACCATGCTGTGGACGATTCGAAGATAGAGGCATGCCCTCAATACGTACGAGATTTGCAACGACAGATGCAAGATCTGCAGAACCTGGTGATCTAACAGACCGGTGCGTCTTCTCCTCCTGTGGCCGAGGGGGCAGCGGCCGCCTGTGTCTCATTGGACGATCCCAGCCTTGACGGCCTAGATCCTGATGATCTATGTATGTTAGTCGCCCAGCAATCAAGAGGTAATTCTGGCACGACTGGATGGGCTAGAGAACCTCGAGATCAACAGAAGACGGTTCCATGTCTGTATTGCTTGACACACTGGATGAGCTGGACATCACTGGATGAGGTGTGCCCACTATAATCGTTCCGTTCGAGTTTGGAGTTCGAACCCACTTCGCGGTGCGATGTTCCGTAATCCCCGGTTTGGCACCCTGGTATTTCCGGACACCTCGACGGAGAACCCGAATTCTCCGCCTGTCAAATCGGGTGGACGTGACTCCACTAGCCGCGGTGGTGGCGGTATTAAGAAGTTTTACGGCAAGAAAAGCTAGGTGGGCAAGGTGGCAAGGGAGGATCCGGGCAAACCTCAAATTCGGACCAGGGAAACGAGTAGTGGGGGAGCGGGATTGTGATCAGTCATCGCTCCCTCCTCAGGTTAACTTGGTCTCGTTTACTGGTGGGCCCCCAATGGTTCCTCTGTCTCCCACCTTCCCGTACCCACAGGAGTCGCCTTCACGTAAAGGTGGACGGACTGCTCTATTACAGGGGCAAGTGTTTATGTTGACGGACAATGACTCCCTGCAAGACTTTTCTGATTCATCATCGCACTTGGAGGGTAGCCTAATAGGTAAGCCTAACTGGACCTGCATGATGGGTTATCCTGCTATAATGTCAACATTGGGCCTGTGCGACTGGGGTGGTTCCTAGCGAACCGATTGGACCAGGGGAACCTCCCACCCCTCAACGACAATTCGAGAAACGAGGAAAATCGAAAAAATCGAAGGGCAATGATTTTCCTGGTCAAGACACATCCCCTGTGTCTAAACACCAGCCGGACAGTACGTCCAAACAGTCGAAAAAGTCTCGACTGTCGTTATCTGTTGGGACTCAGGTTTCTTCCTTACGTGGGGAGCTGTCCTTACAACAAGCCACCCGAGAAGACCTTCCTGCGGACTCGTCGATGTCGAAACCCACGAAGAAGGGTCGGTCTCGTGATACGAGCCCCGGGGACCCCCCTTCGTCTGGTTCTCGAACTAGAGCCCTAGCGGCCAATTTGAAAACGAAGAGCTTGAAGGCTGACAACAATCAGCTTCCGAAATTGACTCTTCGTAGATCCAGTGATGGTCAGTGGCAAAACCCGGAGGTGAAAGTGACTCCGCCGTCACCAGATCCTTCGAGCCCTAATTCTCCTGCCGAAAGCCCGCCGATACTGGACCCTTGTGACCATACATTAACACGGGGTCCGATTCTGGGGGGGTCTACCCCGACCTCGGCGAGGGGTCTACCCCTGAAAAAGTCAAAAATTTTAAGGGGGTCTGACCCGAAATTAGCAAAAAATGCAAATTTTTAACGTTTTTGACCAAAAATTAGTAAAAAATAACAATTTTTAGCGATTTTTAAGAAATTTTTTGAAAAAATCGCTAAAATTTGCTAAAAAATTACCTATTTTTGGTAAAAATCGCTGAGGGGTCTACCCTTTTTTCCTTTTTGGACGAGAGGGTCTGCCCTTTTTTCCTTTTCGCTGAGGGGGTCTACCCGTTTTTTGTCGGTCTGGGGGGGTCTGCACCCCCCCATTCCCCCCCCACGTTATCCTATGCTTGTGACCTAGCTGCCGACATGCTCTTGGCATATTGGGACAATTTGGTCGACGCTCATAACGAGTTCCGTAAGGAAGCCCGTAAACTCGAAAATTCCAGCAAGCGGCTCAAAGCGGCAGCTCATATTGCTACCGAACATTTAGCCTAACGCATGGATGAATTTGAAGAAATCCTGGAATCCTATCTGCAGAAACCCAAAGGGTTCACGGCAGCCGACTTGGCTGTTTTGGGCGATACTGAGAGCGCCGAATCCGACCCATCGAACCAGGGTCAAGCTGAAGCAAATTCGGACACTGGTCAGTCGACATCGGTGATACGTACACAGAAGCAACCTATGGTGAGCGATGAGTTGCTGGCCTTGTCGGACGGTATACGTAATGCCGTCCAGCAAGTCGTCGCCGGCGAAAGTGTCTTCTATGTAGAAAAATCTACGAAGATTGCCTTATTCCATGCTCCGTACGTACTCGTCCATGTCGGACCGGTGGTAGCCTTAGCGCTGGTGGACACGGGTGCGACTGTGTCACTCATCTCCAAATCATTCTACGGAAAGATCAAGGACTATGTGAAGACCCCTCTGGGCGTTACCTCGTTGTCATCTATTTCAGCCGCAGGTGAAGGCAACCAGTTGACAATCCTTGGTCAGTGCCAAATAACTTTGCGTATGAAGAATCTACAGACGACCCATTCGTTCTACGTGGTCCCTACCCTTCAACAGGAAGTCCTCCTCGGATTTGACTTCCTGTCCGCATTGGACTTCACGGTTCACCCCCGTGGTGGTTACATTGAGACATCGGCAGCAACCGGTGACCGTGTGTTGTTTCTCAACCGGACTGAACTGCAAGCCATTGCGACGGCTTATGGCATTGAAGTGACCTCTGCGGTAACCTTATGTGTTCGGGAAGGAACGCGAATCCTACCGGCACAGGAGCGCTTTGTCCCAGTTCGGGCCGTACTGAAGAACGGTTCCTATATCAATTCGTCCATGCTCGTCTACTATGAACCTGACACGGATGTGATTGAAAATCGCGGTGTGTACCCCCAGCCTGGAGTCCTGCAGGTAACTCCCAAGGTTACGTATATTCGGGTATACAATGGGGGCGACCGAATTATCGATTTGCCCAAGGGCGCCAATTTGGGCCAAGCAGTCCCCGTAGCTCAGGTGGATGAGCTCTCTCAAGTGGCATGCGTGATCGAGGGTGGAGCCCCATTGCCCCCGTTTTACCAGCATCTCCGCTGTCGGCTGGACCACCCGGCGATGCAGACGCCCGGTGACCGTCGTGGATCCCGAGAAGCTAGTAGACCTAGTCCTAGCTTGCGCAACTCGAATGTCCAGACTGTCCAACCTCATGAGATGCGCAGAAGTCCTGTTCAGACCGAGTCCGCGGAATTTCGCCAGAAGGATCAGGAAAATCCACTAGAACAACCGATCCCCAGCCAATACGGCACAGACAACATTGATCACGGAACTAATCTGGAAGAGCACTTCTACGGAGAACCGAAGGCCGACCCTCTTACGCCGGGCATCGGTCAGTCTCCGAAAGAAAAGATACGGGATATTGAAGCTAATGTCGATTTTGCCAACATGGACTGCTCAGACGAGCTGAAGCAACAATTCAAAGATTTGCTTCTCGAATTCTACGATATAATTGCCCGCCCTGGAAATCCAGGTCGGACAGACGCTGAACACCATGTCATTGACACTGGAAAAGAGCGCCCCATCAAAAGTCGACCTTATCGTATGAATCCTCACCAGAAGGCCGAGGTCGAGAAGCACATCAAGTCGATGCTGGAGGAAGGCGTTTGCGAACCCTCTGCTAGTCCGTGGTCATCACCTTGCATCCTCGTCGGCAAGAAGGATGGAACCACGCGGCTGGTAATCGATTATCGAAGGCTCAATAAGGTCACGAAGAAGGACAATTACCCTCTGCCAAAAATCGACGAGATCATGGATTAACTCAAAGGTACAGCCATCTTTTCGTCAATAGATTTGGCTGCCGGTTATTGGCAGGTAGAGGTAGATCCTCAAGATCGGGAAAAGACAGCATTTGTTTCACATATGGGTCTTTTCCATATGAATGTGATGCGATTTGGGCTCTGCAACGCCCCAGCCACGACTCATGGACGACTTTCAGCGACTCATGGAGAAAGTCCTCACTGGTTTGCCCGTCTATATCGACAATGTTCTGATCCCGTCGCCGGACCTGTCATCGCACCTGGACATGCTCCGGATAGTGCTCCAGAAGCTCCGCGACAATGGGTTGCCGATCAAACTGAAGAAATGCTCTTTTCTTCGGAAGAAAGTCCCTTTCTTAGGGCACATCATATCACAGGAGGGGATTGCTGTCGATCCCGACAAAGTGGCGGCTGTGGCGAAACTGCCAGCTCCTGTTGATGTGAAAGGCGTAAAATCGTTTCTGGGAATGAGTGGCTATTATCGGCGATTTGTTCCGAATTATGCAAAAATTGCTGCCCCCCTCACGGAACTCCTGAAGAAAGATGTCGCATTTCGCTGGTCCACCGCTCGTCAGCAGGCATTTGATGCTTTGAAAAGGATCCTAACTCAGGCGCCGGTTTTGGCTTATCCGGACTTTGATAAAGTCTTCATCATTTCAGTGGACGCCAGCCATAACGGCCTGGGGGCTGTTCTCGAGCAGCCTGTATCTGTGCCTCGCAGCGCCAAAAACCCGGGAGTGGCAAGGACTGTGGTGACTAGACCTGTGGCTTATGCCAGTCGAAGTCTCACTTCCTACGAGCGGAATTATTCTGCAACGGACCTGGAGGGAGCCGGAGCAGTTTGGGCATGTCAAAAGTTTCGGCACTATGTCTCAGCCAAACTATTCATAATTCGGACAGATCATATGGCGGTCAAGGACTTACTCAGCAATCGGTCCGTTTTGGGTGCTGGTCGTCAGGCTCGGTTCGCCTTACGATTACAAGAGTTCGATTTCATTATCGACTACAGGCCAGGGCGCGAAAACGTAGTCGCTGATGCTCTATCACGCCTACCATCGCAGGAAAAGCCCACCGAGCTAGAAATGGATCTGACCGACGTCATGTACCCGCCGGCCGTCAGCGCCAGCGACGGTAGCCACCTGGAAACGCGAGCAACGGGCAGACCCTGAATTCAGGCCTCTGTTTGATCTCATTGAACGACAGGTTCAATCGGAGGATCCTCAGGAATTGGTGCTCCTGAAAAAGCTTCGGCCAATCTACTTCATCCAGGATGGATTGCTGTTTCGATGGCATCTTGATGAGAGGGGTCGTCGTCGGGGCAATGCCTTCAAGGTAATTGCGGTCCCTCAGTGCTATCGTGAAATGATTATGGATGAGGTACACTCTGGCTTCATGGTTGGCGGTCACCGCAGCCACAAAGCCGCCTATGCGAGTTTAGCTTCGCGCTATTATTGGTCGACGACGGCGCAAGATCTCGCCGAATATATCCGCACATGCAAAGTATGTGCTAACTTCAATCCAGGACCTATGCGTCCGCAGGCTGGATTGCAAAACGACATTCGTGTCCACCGTCCCCTCGAACTGGCCAGTCTTGATGTTATGCATTGCACAAAAAACCGGACGCTCCGTGGTAATACGTGCATTCTTGTAATCGTGGATCACTTTACCCGGTATGCAGAAGCCTTTGCGATGCCTAACAAAACGGCTGAGACGGTAGCCTACTACTACTTTAACGGTTTTGTAGCAAGATGGGGCGTGCCCTCTCACCTATTATCTGACCGTGGGACGAACTTCTTGTCGAAGTTGTTTACCGCTCTTGGCGAGCTTAGTGGATCAAAACTGCAACGAACAACATCTTATCATCCGCAGGCTAATGGAGTTGTCGAAAGGCTGAATAAGACACTCCGTACCATCTTCAGCAAATATGTGGATGCTTACCAGACCAATTGGGATGACCACTTACCGTGGGCGCTTTGTGCTTACCACTTGAAAAGGTCTTACGGTAGTTATGCGTTTGTGTTTTTCTGGGTGCATAGGGTAAGTTTCTCCACTATTGATTCTCTCTCGTTTAGTGGGGGACCCATAAAGTGCATATATACGTATTGTGTCTTTTGCTGTGTACCTTTGCAGGTGTATATATATATATGTATACGTACGTTTATGCTGGTCATTTTGTAGGCCTAGCAGCCTGCCTTGTCTGCAATTTAGCTTGCATTTTAGTCTATACGTATGTCTGCGTGTTCCTTAGTGGCCACAAAATACACGTACCTGCTGGTCCTGCACCTTTTGGGGGTGGTTTCTCAAATTTTATAAGTTGGGTGGGTAAAGTTCTATTTCTCCCCTCTCACAACCCATAAATCCACTTATATTGTTTTGTTTATAATTCCCCCTC
>JASAND010024010.1:0-62501 GCA_030248195.1 Trissonchulus latispiculum
CCAACTATTAGCTACCTCAAAAAGTTATAAAGTTAGCACTACATCTCGTGGACGGGCAACGTAAGTGGAAAGCCAAGCAACTATTAGCTAACTCAAAAGTCTATATAAACGATCAAATACTTGGTACCTCGTCAGTTTGACTTGTTCTGCCATCGTGAGCGGTCGGTTTTAAGTGCTCTCTCTCTGCTCTGTAATTAGTTAAATAAACGTGTGCTATTGGTTAAGTACTGAGTAATTGGTTAATAGCTGCTTGAAAAGACATAAAAGGCGAACTTCATTAACAAAGCAATCTGACTCTAATGGAATCAACAATTGTTCCGTTCTCTACTACTCCTCGTTGTAGGTTATGTAGCACGGCCTTAGAAAAAATAGTAAATAGTTACTTTCACGAAAACACAGATGCATCATTTCCTCTCGTTGGCCCAATATTTTACTGTAAGAATTGTTACCGAAGATTCGGAAGAATAAGAATAATACTCTGCCGAACAAATTTATTGTCGGACGTAGCAGAAATTCAAATTGTAACTGACATGCCACAATACCAAACGTTTTGCTTCATAAAGCCAACGTCAAAGTGCCCTATTTGTCTTGAAGATTTTGATAGTCACCGTGTATGCCGCAAGCTGCGTTGTAATCACACATTTCATGAGTTTTGTATTGTATCTTGGGTTATGAGAAATTACACCTGCCCGGTGTGTCGTTCTGAGGTAGAATCGGTTCATGACACAAGCAATACTGAGACTATGGAAACGGGTGTTCATGCGTAGATAAAAAGTGAATGCAATGAAGTCAGTAAAAGAAAGAAATTAATAAATTTATCCTAATCGTCTCTATCCCAACAGTCCTCCTAAAGAGTACTGTAAATAGTGTACATATTTGGTGTATCTAGAAAATAAAAAAGTATAAAACAGAAAAGCCACTAAAGCGCCTTAGGCCACAGCTAGGAAGGTTCAAAAGCCCTTGCGGTAAACCAGTGAAATCACAGAGGGTTAAATTTAGCTATCTTGTGATAAATGAAGGGAGAATATTCATGCAGTGCAGATTGTTATCACTAATACTCATGTATGTACGCAATGAAAGTACCAATCAACCAACAAAATGAATGTATTCATATATCCACTCCTTATTATCACATATACTAATAGATGAGGAATCCAAATATCTCAACGCATCCCAGTTTGCGGGATTAAAAACAGTATGGATTATAGCAGTTTTGTTTGAGATTTTTACTCTTTCGCTAAGTAGGTATCCTAAATTTTTAGACTGAACTTCTCAGTATATATATTATAAATCACATAGGCTTCGGTTTTCTCTTTTCTCGTGCAAACTAATCACCTAAATCCTCCTCCAGCGACAGTTGAAATTACATTCTGCAAAACATTATAGAAATTTATTACAGCGTTTATAGCGGACAAACATAACGTCACGAGAATTATTAATGAGCAACCAAGCAAACACCCTTATCAGCCACTGATCTATTTTCAACTGGCGTTCTGCAGCTGTCACGCCGAAAAATATTTAAACTTTCGTCAAGATGAGCAGAATCACAGTACTGTCTGTCGAACTTCTTCTTTGGTTAGCCATATTGTCAGCTATGAACAGTTCTGACTCCCTCCTAGCCGGGTTGGATATTTCAGGCTTGTCCATGAAAGGAAATGATGGTAACTAGGCTTTGATATCTTTGCTTTACCCTAACTTAAGCGAGCGACCTGCACCTGGAAAACAAATTATTGCTAAGCCTCATATACAAAATGTTACGTTTTACAACCAATTACTACCACAATTATAACATAATTTTGATCTAACGTTGTTATATTCCCTGCTGAGCTCCTAAATCATTAACTCAATATGGGCTCAAAGCGCCTCCCATCGTGAGACTTTACTTGTAAGATCAGAAGTATTTAGTTTTTGCCAAATAGTTTAAACGAAGCAATTACATTTACCGTAATATATAACTTGTAGCTTATTATTTTAATTAACCTGTCTAGGAAACGATACACTGACCGGTGAGGTGGGTTCTGAAAAGTCTGTAAGCCTTCAGGATTTGAGCTCTCTTGAGCCAAGAGAACAGGATGAGTCATGCGAAATGGATGATGGAGACCGGACTTTAGTGATTCTCGACGATGACGATATTGGGCCAACCGAGGCAGACAGTCAACAAGCCGCAGGACAGGAGATTGGTAATCAATATGATACTCGCAGTTAATACGTAATTGTAATAAATGTCTGGGGGAGTACACGCTAAGCTTAGTTGCCCTAAACCGTTCTGAAAGATCGAAGATAGGAGTGCAACCCGAATTTATTTCTTTTCACACCACGTTATGAACGTTTAGTTTATCAGACGATTTTGTCTTTGATAGTCTTTATTATTTGTACTGGTATGAACTCATATTGAGCACTGTACAGAAGATTCCAACATAGCAAAAAATGTGCAGACTAAAAGACATGACTAAAATAGAGCATAACTGACGTGGAGATTCTAGGACAAACAAATTCCTATTGTCAGAAAGTATTCTTGCTTTTTCGCAAAATTTGATAAAACTTATAATACCATATTATGTTATATTTTTAGATAACGCTAGAACTCCAACTACCCGAAAAATGAAGTTTGATCCGTATTATCGACCTCCACCTTTAGTCCGCCACAAGGCACGGGTGGATCTTCCGGATCGTTGCAGCAACAAGTCAGTCCAGACAGCTCGGACGGTGCTCGGATGTATTGGAGGAGTGGAATACTTAATGGGAGTGCCAAACCAGCAGAAAGCTCCGTCGGCGTCAAGATCCAGCTTGCCTCCCAGAAAGCCACAAGGAGGATGCCAAGCGAGGAAATGTGGATTCTGTGGCCTTACTGGTCATACGAATAGAGTCCACAATGGAATATTTCATTGCCCAAAAAGAAACCAGTAAGTTCAACCTTAGACTGTGGTGTTACTAATTGGTGGTATATAATGACTATGTTGGAGATAAAAAATTCAAATACCACATGCGGAAAGATTCAGTTATTGGACTTACTGTAGTTTCCAAAATTACAAATGAGAGGAAAAAGAAAATCTATATCATTTCTCTATTAAATAAACTGAAGATCCGTATAAGATAAGTCAATAGTTATTAAGGAAAGTACTACTAGAACGCCTTATGTATTGCTTAATCTGTATTAGTATGATTATTAAATATATTTAGACTGAACTGGGAAATAGTATAATGTATGATTTCCAATCATTCAAATGTTTGATCATAACCAAAGTTGCTTTTTCAGGCTTTGCTTCTAATCCACCTTCTAATATGTAATAATTTCCATGCATTTTGTTTCAGGACTGCTGGAATACCTTCTGCGGAGAGCAAAGAAACGGCCATGGGAGAGGTCCCTATGGGTGGGAAAGGGGCCATGGGAGAGGTCCCTATGGCTGGGAAAGGAGCCGCGGGAGAGGTCCCTGTGGCTGGGAAAGGAGCCGTGGGAAAGGTCCCTATGGCTGGGAAAGGAGCCGAGGGAAAGGTCCCTGTGGCTGGGAAAGGAGCCGTGGGAATGGGCCCCGTGCCTGGCCTGGAGTGACTCGGAGCAAAAACCCAGTAACGAACCAACGAACAGAATATGTCAAAAATTGTTAAAGTTCTACCTCCTTTTTTTTACCTCTACGTTTTCTTAAACCGTACTGTTTTCACTAGTTTTGATGTATTGCATTAAAAGTATAAAAAAGACTTACGTACATCAATTTTAAGAGGCACAAAAACAACATATGGTAAATAGAAGGTAACAATACCCTAGAGATCAAAATTTAAACAATTACTTTCCGTTCTAGGCGGATCTTTTGAAATTTATATCAGGGGATGTATAATTACTCCATTGGGGCCTGATTCATCTTTATATAAGTCACTAATTTTTGGGGAATTTATCAGTTTGATTCACATTAGTACCAAGAATAGTTGTGTTATAAGCGGTTATTATGTCTCTGCACCTCTAGGAACTTTCGAAAGTTGTCTTCATTTAGCTGAAAGGATATGAGTAAAGGATAAATGCTTAAAATCCAAAGTAAATGGTTAAGATTCAGGTATATTATAGGATTGCATAAGTAGTTAGGATCGTAGGTAGGCAAGAGGTCAGAAGCTCAATTGTGTGGAAATTGAAGGTAAAGGATAACTGTGAACCGAGGATATATACATTCTCCCAGGATGGGTCAAACTTGTAGGGAAAGGTCAATAGGTCATTTACTCCGGGAGTAAGGCATGAAATGGCCCTACTATACTACTAACACTCAATTTCTTGCGGGTTAATATGGCAAAATGATGTATTTTATCATTGCAAGTTAACACAAAAGGCGATTAAATTATAAATTACCGAAAAAATAAGATTTTGTAGACCAAAAATCTTAATTTCCTAACAATGTTGGTCCATTACTAAGTTTGGCTTATATGATGGAGATGGATAATACTAAGCCTGGCTGCCGGCAACGAGTTTTTAGAAGTAGATATTGCGTTTTATGCCTTTAAATGCCATTTATCTGCTGTTATGGTGGTAAAGGAATGAAATCTGGTACCATCTTTTTCCCCACCCCCATCTTTTCCCCCACTTGTGGGGGGAAAAGATGGTCTATATTGAGGATAGCCTACTAGAAGTACGACTGAATTCTGACTGTTGGTATAGAAAGTACAGGCCAAGCCCTACATGCTTTTATATAAAGCGTCTGGCTAGCTACATTCTGTAGCGAGTAATAACCTGATGTCGAAAATCGTTGTTCCCCCCCCCCCTGACTATAATGTAACAAATTAGCAGGGTATTTTTTACCGAGGGTGGCGCCCAACTCGAAATTGCCTCCCCCCGAAAATGCCTTCCCCGCCGAAATTGCCCCATCCCGGGATCTTTGGTTACCTCACCGGGATTTTTTGGGGGCCCAAAGTTTTGCCAAAAATAGACAAAATTTCAAAAATTTTCCGGCTTCGTCGGAGATTTTTTCGTAAAAATGGCTATTTTTAGCTTAAATCCTGGAATTTTTGAGAACTTTTTGCCTTTCCACGTGTAAAATACTCCAAAAAAATAACAATTTTTAGCTCATTTTTGAAAAAATCTTCCCCCGAAAATTTCTTCCCGAAGCACCCTCCCGAAAAAAACCCTAAAAATACCCTGATTAGTCGCTCAAAAAGTTCGGAAAATGAAACCCAAAGATTCAAATTTTACCAGTTTTCCAACGTTGTACCTACTACTATGCCAGAATTTCTTGGCTTCAATTCAATTCAATTAATTGAAAGCAAAGAAAAATATAAGACGGAGAGAAAAAGATTCACAAAGATAGGTAATGATGGCTTTGCTACAACATATGGAACAAGGAAACTAAAGTCTGACCAAAAAATGTAGGGAGCGAAATTGTTTTGTTTATACTGAACTACCGGTACATTTTTGCTGCAGCAATGTATATATTTTCTGAACCGTCATGACAAGAACTTTCTTTTGGTTGAAAAAAATTTTAAAAAAAATTAAAATTCATCAAAAGAAGCCGATTTTTTAAGTTTTGAAAGATCAGTAGAAGTCAGGAACTAGCCGTTCGGTGGAAAATTAGCCCGTGTCCCAAACATATGGAATCCCGAATATCAGCTGATTTCGTCAAAAATTACGATAGTTATTCAGTTTTTTCGATTTTCAAAATCCTTTGATCTTTGCCGCTTTTCCAACTTTGACTGGCTATTACCCGCGACTCACTCAATGCAAAAAAGTTTTAATTAGATTTTCAGGACCGCCTACGTGTCAGCTTTCATGTGATATATGTGGTTTTTCAAAATTTGAAAATCGATTTTTTCGAAAAATACCACTTTTTGACCCAAAATTTCGACAACGCGAATCCAGCAAACGTGGGTAAAAATAATATTATCATAAAGTTTAATCTGAGCTGAATCCAACGATATAAAGTTTTCGTGGCTACGACTTATATTGCATCCGCAACGAATTTTTAAACAATTTCGCTTTTTAGCCGGTTTTTGGCTAGTTTACACTATTTGCGGCAAATCAATGCACAATATATATAGCACAACTTGTCAGAAATCAGCTGAAATAGGAAATTGCTTAAAAATTCGTTGCTGGGGCAATTTAAGCCGTAGCCACAAAAACATTATATCGTTGGATTCAGCTCAGATTAAACTTTATGATAATATTATTTTTACCCACTTTTGCTGGATTCGCGTTATCGAAATTTTGGGTCAAAAAGTGATATTTTTCGAAAAAATCGATTTTCAAATTTTGAAAAACCACATATCTCACATGAAAGCTGACACGTAAGCGGTCCTGAAAATCTAATTAAAACTTTTGTGCATTGAGTGAGTCGCGAGTAATAGCCAGTCAAAGTTGGAAAAGCGGCAAAGATCAAAGGATTTTGAAAATCGAAAAAACTGAATAACTATCGCAATTTTTGACGAAATCAGGTGATATTCGGGATTCAATATGTTTGGGACGTGGGCTAATTTTCCACCGAACGGCTAGTTCTACTGATCTTTCAAAACTTAATCGGCTTCTTTTGATGAATTTTAATTTTTTTAAAAATTTTTTTCAACCAAAAGAAAGTTCTTGCCATGACGGTTCAGAAAATATATACATTGCTGCAGCAAAAATGTACCGGTAGTTCAGTATAAACAAAACAATTTCGCTCCCTACATTTTTTGGTCAGACTTTAGTTTCCTTGAAAACACTCGATTCAAAACAATGGATAAAGTTTTTTGTTTTCAAATTTCAAAATTGATCAAAGTTGCTGCAAATTAGTTGACTTTCTGAACCTGTACACTTTATACAATCTTTATGCTTCTCAAGACAAAACGGTATAATGAGAGCATATCACAGTATTAACGAACACCCTTATATAACTGAATACTAAATAAGTTAAGTGAATACGATAAATGGTAAACCCATATGTGAATGTACAAATTCGCCAAGTTTGCAAAATTGCACCAACAAAATTATTTTTACCCATTATGGAATTTGAAACTAAGATCACTTTATAAATTGTTTTGGACTTCTTTTGGATCCACTTTATCCATCAAAATTTTATCAAAGCCCCATAGAACCCATAGTTCAGTACTTATTAGACCTTTTGTCGGGCCTTCAGTTGCCAGTATAAATCAACAATACTAGCGGACTGTCAGTCAGGAATAACTAAAATCACGAAAATTAAAAATTAAAAATATACGTAGTGTTTGCTAGTACAGAACAGACCCCATAAATTTTGCATCATAAATGAATCAGCTTTCATAAATAGTGTTATGATTTGACTTATTTCGCAAAAAGCCCAAGACGCTTGGTCTTTTCGCGAAAAGACCGGGCTGGTAGCAGAAATGAGCATAGTTTAAACTAATTTCTCAATGTGACCGGGCATTTCGCGAAAAGACCGAAATTGTTGGTCTTTTCGCGAAAAGACCAATTTCGCAAAAAGACCACGACACATACATTCAAAGACTCTTCTGTAAATATATACGGTGGGGAAGGAGCAGAGCGCAATGCCAAGTAGAACCGTGTAGAGATACGCAGTGTTAGACAAGTCGGTTGAACGAAGGTAATCGATAAAGCAACTCAGTTTTATTTCATAAACAAAACGATCTGATTCAGGAATCATTCCAAAGCGGCTCTTTAGAAATAGTAATAAAGTGGTTTTTTTCAGAGTGGTTCAGCGTCAGGAAAATCTTGGTGCCCTGTGCTTACTATTCTAACTACATTCTGAATAGAGATGCACCGGGGCCGCCACTACCGGGGCCGGGGCCTAGAAATTGGGGGTCCAAATCGAAAATTTTCAAAAATTTTCTTGAAAATTTAAATTTTGCAAAAATGTGTGACATACAAACGTTACTATAGTTGTTTTCATTCATATCAGCGCGAAAACAAACGATTTGTAACACTTTTTGACTTTCGAAAATTCAAAATTTTGGTCAAAAAATGTCAAAAATTTACAAAAGTTTGCTAATTTTTGGCCCCGGTAGGTACCGGGGCCTGACCACCGGGGCCGGGGCCTGACTACCGGGGCCGGGGCCGGGCCAGGCCCCGGTGCATCCCTAATTCTGAAACATAAAAATCCAAACTATACATTATGTGGTAGTAACCCTGAATTGTAGATTTTCACCCTGTAATGCGTATATACTTGAATATTTTTATAACTAAAAGTCAACCCCAACCTGGCATATATACAAACGACAGGACAGGCACAAAATTACAAACCTCAGACTCTGCAGGCAAAGGATGTTGAAATGCCCAAGAGGAATACATCATACAAAGAATTAGCATAACCATAACTGCGGCAATGAGGCCAAAAATCACGCAGCGACGAGCCATCAAGGAACGGCTTTGATGCAAACGATACTCACTAGATTGGTGCTGTAGAAAAATCTAAAACATCAACACATAAGGTATATATATATACAAGAACCAAAAATGCTCCTTCGTCGCATGTAAAATACATATGAGTACTCTCAGGCAGGTTGTACAAACACGGAAACTAGCCTGTAAAATGCATATGAGTGGCGTTGAGGTTGTAAATTAAGGAAAACAAGTTGCACCGGCTTAACATATGAGCCTGTCCTACAACGAGGCTCATATTGGCGTATGTCAGAATATAATTTGTCGATATTTGACCTTCATATAAATAGCACGTATATAAAGCTTTTCATTACAAAATTGTCCTTCACACATCTTGTCGCTAAGACATTATACTGTGCATACGCATTATACGGCATGCCACTTTGCGCTCTGACTCAGAGCCATGTGGGGAAAGCATTACGTATGTGAGAGTAGTGTGTGTCATAGTGTTCCGAGAATACAGTAGGTGTGTACTGTACTATAGTGCTTCCGGAAATAGTAGGTGCCATGGTGTTTCGGGAAACATCAGCTTGCAGGTACAGTTCAACTTGAGGTGTCGCAGTTCACTTCGTTCTGTCCATTTCTTTCAAGCCACAATGTTAACATGTTATGTCTATTCATTCGTTTTTTCTTTAATATGATGACCTGATGATCTTTAAGAAGGCTGCACTGTGACGCCAATATGAGCCTCGTTGTAGGACAGGCTCATATGTTAAGCCGGTGCAACTTGTTTTCCTTAATTTACAACCTCAACGCCACTCATATGCATTTTACAGGCTAGTTTCCGTGTTTGTACAACCTGCCTGAGAGTACTCATATGTATTTTACATGCGACGAAGGAGCATTTTTGGTTCTTGTTTTCCATTCTTTTACATATGTATGCGCAAAAAAGAACCAACCAACCAACCCCACCACAGCACTCTACAGCCACTTTGAGCATGCAGTTCTATGACAAAAGTTGCTCAGCTCGCTTAGGGCTTTCATTTGGAACCAAATTTGACCACGTTTGAAAAATTTCATTTTTGACCTAAAATCACCTAAGTCCCCACCCAACCCCACCACAGCACTCTACAGCCACTTTGAGCATGCAGTTCTATGACAAAAGTCGTTCAGCTCGCTTAGGGCTTTCATTTGGAACCAAATTTGACCACGTTTGAAAAATTTCATTTTTGACCTAAAATCGCCTAAGTCCCCACCCCACCCCACCACAGCACTCTACAGCCACTTTGAGCATGCAATTCTATGACAAAAGTCGCTCAGCTCGCTTAGGGCTTTCATTTGGAACCAAATTTGACCACTTTTGAAAAATTTCATTTTTGACCACCTGACCCCTTACCGACCTGACCCCTCAGACGGTTAAGTGGAGCCAGCCCAGAAAAATGGGTGCGTTGTACAGCAAAACCGACACCGGAAATGAGCTGGGCGCACCAGAAAACCCCTATAGAGAAAGTTTTGAGAGGCCAAGTAAGCCTAGTATGGACCTCCAGGAAACGGTTGCCGACATGACTCTCCAGACGGCAAAGTGGAACCAGCCCAGCAAGATGGATAAGTCGGACGGCAAAACGGACACCGGAAATGAGCTGGGCGCACCAGAAAACCCCTATAGAGAAAGTTTTGAGAGGCCAAGTAGAGCCTAGTATGGACCTCCAGGAAACGGTTGCCGACATGACCCTCCAGACGGCAAAGTGGAACCAGCCCAGCAACTTGGGTCAGTCGGGCAGCAAAAGTGATAGCGGGAATCGATTCTCCGTCCGCAAAAACCTTTGCACGCAAGATTTGAGCCTTCCAGGTCGCAAAATAAGCGAAAAAACTAAGTTCAAAGTTGGACCCAAAATTCACCAACTTTGGCAGGCCAGTACCCAAAAATTACGCCCCCGGCAGGAAAATCATATAGCAATTGAACGACCCTGATATGTGTCCTATTTAGCCATATAGGCAGTATTGCCCCATATATAGCCCAGTCTGACTTATTAAGGTGACATTGAAGCATACTTTTTGGCCATTTTAGCGTTTTGACCGACTTTGGCCCCCCGTCAAAAATTTTTTCAGGCTCTGGGAGGCATAAAAACTAGCCTATCGGCTTATTTTTGTTGCGTACTCCAAGAATATATATGGTTTTCATAGGCAAAAATTTTTCTATCTGTTGTTATTAAAGCTACAAAACCCCCTTACCAGACGTCAAAGCGGAGAACCGGAAAAAAAAAACATCACTCTCGTAAGCGATTTTTGGCGCAACTTTTTAACGGAAAGTGGTACGGGGATGAAACTTCGCACACATACTAAACTCGACACGTACAATTTTTTGCGCACATAATCTGCGCAGGATCTGCGCAGGAATCTGCGCAGCTTCTGCGCAGCCTTGTTTTACACGGTCATTCGACCATTTTCACTCATATTATAGGGGTCGCTACCGCGACCCCTATGATACCTGGCATTTTTTTAGGGGGGGGGGGGGGGGGGGGGGCCCCCCCCACTTTTCGGTTTCCCCCTCCACTTTTCGGAGCCCCCCCCACTTTCGCCCCCCCCCCCCACTTTTCGGCAAGCCCCCACCCACTTTTTTGGGGGTCGCCCAAAAGTGTCAAAAAATTAGGTTTTTGAGGTCAAATTTTCAAAAATTTTCTCAATTTTTAGCTAATTTATGGACTCATAAGCTAATTTTTTAAGCTTAAAAACAGCGATTTTTTGCGTTTTTACCTTAAAAATGCTAATTTTTCGCTAAAAATGTCGGTATATTTTACTTTTGGCTCGGCCCCCCCCCCACTTTTCGGAAGCCCCCCCCCCCACTTCCCCCTCCCTAGGGAGGGGGGGCGAAGCCCCCCCCCCACTTTTAAAACCCTAAAAAAGCCAGTATACAAGTTTACATATATATATATATATATGTTTACGTAAAGTGGCTATTATTATTCATGAAGATTACAAAATATACGAAGAAATTATCACGCTCAAACACGAAACACCCCCATCTTAAAAAGTATATATACATATATCACCTGTCATAGCTAAAATATAAAAAGTTAGTTAGAACGCCAAAGTTTTGAGAATTTAGCGTAACAACTGCTAAATTTGGCAATTGTTTGGGCTATAGGAGAGGTCGGATGTGTATGTACTGTACATGTATGGGGACGTTTCATGGGGGTAGGGCGCTTCGAAATGGGGGTTTGCCGATGGGGGACTTCCAGTAAAAATAAGTCAGAATCGCAGAGTAAATTGAGGAACATAGCTCACGAGAAGCTCCTATCCGAAATATATATATTTTTCAAAATCTATTTATACGCATAGACTTAGAAGAATCTTTAAAACACATTCTCGGCTTATATATACAAGTAGGAAAAATGCTCCTTGCAGTCGCATGAAAAAGTTAATATGAGCTATGATGGTCAACATTTAAATGTGTCAAGGGCAAGATTTAAAATGTTTAATATGAGCCAACATCTAGAGATTGCTGAAAGGCTGAAATCTTGGATACAAAGGTTATTGGGCATGGGGAATTCACTGGTGGTGTTACTTCGCTGATCTAACCCATGGCTGGCCAGATCTGGTTCAACTGGTTCATGGTTTAAGCTACTGGAGATAGCTGAAAGTCTGAAATTTTGCATGCAAAGCTTATTGGGCATGGGGAATGCACTGGTGGAATTTGTGATTGCTGCTGCCACAGTTATGGAAGCGTTCCCAAAAACTAGACGGAGGACAAGTAGGAAAAATGCTCCTTGCAGTCGCATGAAAAAGTTAATATGAGCTATGATGGTCAACATTTAAATGTGTCAAGGGCAAGATTTAAAATGTTTAATATGAGCCAACATCTAAATAAGTAGAGGACAAGATGTTAACGGCTAATATGAGCCGCTACGTTTCTCTTGGGCTCATATTGACGCTCATTTAGCTTTTGCTTACTTTTAATCCAACATTGAAATGGCTTGGATGAATAACGACGCATAAACATTAATTTTGCAAAGCTGTACGTCAACGTTTTCTTCTCCACCGCTACATCCAAGTACACATTTAAGGCCACCATATAAGTCAACAAAACGAAACCGAACTTCGGTTACCGGTTAACGGTTACCGAAGTCCAATCTAATGAAGAAACGAAAATGTGGAACTTACACATGTTGTGAAATCTTGAGAAAAATCACATTTGAAGTTATCATCGCAATCATCACATTAATTCAATATATTCCCACGCCAATCAAATCGTTTATAAACACTGATGCTTATATGCCAACCGTAAACTGTATATATGTTTGCCATTTTAGTCGCGTCAATATGAGCCCAAGAGAAACGTAGCGGCTCATATTAGCCGTTTACATCTTGTCCTCTACTTATTTAGATGTTGGCTCATATTAAACATTTTAAATCTTGTCCTTGACACATTTAAATGTTGACCATCATAGCTCATATTAACTTTTTCATGCGACTGCAAGGAGCATTTTTCCTACTTGTCCTCCGTCTAGTTTTTGGGAACGCTGCCATAACTGTGGCAGCAGCAATCACAAATTCCACCAGTGCATTCCCCATGCCCAATAAGCTTTGCATGCAAAATTTCAGACTTTCAGCTATCTCCAGTAGCTTAAACCATGAACCAGTTGAACCAGATCTGGCCAGCCATGGGTTAGATCAGCGAAGTAACACCACCAGTGAATTCCCCATGCCCAATAACCTTTGTATCCAAGATTTCAGCCTTTCAGCAATCTCCAATAACTTGAACCAGGAACTGGTTCAACTTTGAACCAGTTGAACCAGATCTGACCAGCCATGGGTTGGATCACCAAAGTTACACCACCAGTGAATTCCCCATGCCCAATAATCTTTGTATGCCAAATTTCAGCCTTCCAACTATCTCCAGTAGCTTGAACCAGGAACTGGTTCAATTTTGAACCACTTGAACCAGATCTGGCCAGCCATGGGTCGGATCACCAAAGCAACACCACCAGTGAACTCCCCATGCCCAACAACCTTTGTATGCAAAATTTCAGCCTTCTAGCTATCTCCAGTTGCTTGAACCAGGACCTGGTTCAACTTTGAACCAGTTGAACCAGATCTGGCCAGCCATGGGTCGGATCACCAAAGTTACACCACCAGTGAATTCCCCATGCCCAATAACCTTTGTATGCAAAATTTCAGCCTTCCAACTATCTCCAGTAGCTTGAACCAGGAACTGGTTCAATTTTGAACCAGTTGAACCAGATCTAGCCAGCCATGGGTCGGATCACCAAAGTAACACCACCAGTGAATTCCCCATGCCCAATAACCTTTGTATGCCAAATTTCAGCCTTCTAGCTATCTCCAGTAGCTTGAACCAGGAACTGGTTCAATTTTGAACCAGTTGAACCAGATCTGGCCAGCCATGGGTCGGATCACCAAAGTAACACCACCAGTGAATTCCCCATGCCCAATAACCTTTGTATGCAAAATTTCAGCCTTCTAGCTATCTCCAGCAGCTTGAACCAGGAACTGGTTCAATTTTGAACCAGTTGAACCAGATCTGGCCAGCCATGGGTCGGATCACCAAAGTAACACCACCAGTGAACTCCCCATGCCCAACAACCTTTGTATGCAAAATTTCAGCCTTCTAGCTATCTCCAGTTGCTTGAACCAGGACCTGGTTCAACTTTGAACCAGTTGAACCAGATCTGGCCAGCCATGGGTCGGATCACCAAAGTTACACCACCAGTGAATTCCCCATGCCCAATAACCTTTGTATGCAAGATTTCAGCCTTCCAACTATCTCCAGTAGCTTGAACCAGGAACTGGTTCAATTTTGAACCAGTTGAACCAGATCTAGCCAGCCATGGGTCGGATCACCAAAGTAACACCACCAGTGAATTCCCCATGCCCAATAACCTTTGTATGCCAAATTTCAGCCTTCTAGCTATCTCCAGTAGCTTGAACCAGGAACTGGTTCAATTTTGAACCAGTTGAACCAGATCTGGCCAGCCATGGGTCGGATCACCAAAGTAACACCACCAGTGAATTCTCCATGCCGAATAACCTTTGTATGCAAAATTTCAGCCTTCTAGCTATCTCCAGCAGCTTGAACCAGGAACTGGTTCAATTTTGAACCAGTTGAACCAGATCTGGCCAGCCATGGGTCGGATCACCAAAGTAACACCACCAGTAAATTCCCCATGCCCAATAACCTTTGTATGCCAAATTTCAGCCTTCTAGCTATCTCCAGTAGCTTGAACCAGGAATTGGTTCAACTTTGAACCAGTTGAACCAGATGAACCAGGCGAGATACGGTTTCGGCACTATGCTCATCGTGTTCAGCGACCCCGATTTACTATATGTGGGTACCACCCCAAGGCCGAAAAACGCTGTTTTTGCCCGTTTTTAGACAATTTTCAAAATTTCGGACTTGAAATTGAAGGTGTCCAAAAACGCTATTTTTTCCATTTTTGACCATCTATAAAAATCGAACCAGATCGAAATTCGGAAAAAACATAAACTTGCTAAGTACCATTGCCTAGACATTCAAAAAATAGTACGTATAGAAAAAGTTTTCCTATGGGCCGTTCGAAAAATCGAGTTAACACAAAATTGACAAAAATCAAAAACCCCCACTTTCAAACCCGTAAGAGAAAGTCGATTTTTTCAAAGTTCATTTTTTCCGGGCAAGTTTGGTATCATTCGAAAGCTCTTGGCCTGGAGATTTCAAAACTGTAGATATTAGCTCTTAATTCCTTCTCGTTAATTAGTTATGCCTAATTAGCACTTTTCAAAATCCGCAAAGTGCCTTTATAGCTCATATTATGGGGGGCTCTCCGAGCTCCCCCATGATACATCATTATCTACCTCAGGCAAGAGATCTGGGATAAAAATAACAGACTGAGGGTATGGTTGATCCTGAGGACCCGTAAAGTATCCAGGCATGGACTCACGCAGTGAGGTAATGACAGTCATGGCATGTAACAAAGGGTAAAGCTATTAGAAATAAAGCTAAAATGAGTTAAATGACAACCTAAAAAATACAACAGTAAATATGAAGTCAATGTTGTAGCAAATCAGCACAATTCGCATAATAGTGCAATGCCAACAAATTCTGGCACAGTAGTGATAGGTACAGCGTTGAAAAACTATATAGTAAAACAGTACACTGGTTTCAAAGTGTGTAAACTACTTTACCAACTAGTTCTGGCATGGCTTTCCCACTTTCACCTCCCAGTGCGAAAATTTTTAAAATTTGACCAATCGGGCTAAAATTTTGTATGGGTTTCGGATTCGTTCTCACGTCCCGAAAACCCCTATCTGCAACACTTCAGCAAACTCGGCAACAAAAATTTTCTGCTTCCCTTGGTCCTCCCCTTGCAAAGCGAAAAATTCGAATTTCTTGAAACAGAAAGTTTTTGCGATATTTGAACTCAGAATGGCACCAGAATGGTAAGATACCTATACCAAATTTTAGCTCGATTAGTCAAATTTTTAAAATTTATGGGAAATACCATTCTCAAGTAGTAAAACAACATCAACACAAAGATTATTTTGCTAAAAAAGATGCCACAAGAAAGCAGAGGGAGGAGGGCGCCGGAGCAACGAGACTTTCGAATGAATATAATCATAACAATGCAGCCGCTGCTGCTGGGCAACTGTCAGAAATTGGCAAAAACTACCTACATTTTCAAACGTAAGGCCTTTTCGAGCGAGAGTTAATCGAGTTAAGGGGGGGGGGCTACGAAGGGGTTGGCACGACATCGTCGGAGAGAGCTACTTTTCCCCCCAACATTAGCCAACATATCAAAGTAAAAAAGTTTAGGGTGGGCAACAATTATCTCATATGCACCGTTTTTGGCAGGATGCCAAAGTACAAATTTTGGTGCGAAAAATGGGATTTTCCAAAAAGGGTTTTTTCAGCTCTGGTGGATTAATGGCTTGACCAATTCTGAAACTTTCAGCCATAAATGTTATCTGTTACTAGTGCTAAATATTAAAAGTATTCCGGCTTTCGAGCGTTGTTTGCTTCTTCAACTATAGCAACTCAAAGTTTGAAATTTGACAAAAAGTTTCGATGTGACCGTGCGCCGTTTTCGATCTAATAAAATTGACAGCCCCTAGCCTACCCCAGCTTTTTACCTCTTATTAGGCTCTAATTGGGGCAAACTGTGGGTAAGTTTCGAGGGTTTTGGTTTTCTGGTTAGTGTGCTAGCAAACTTTTTGTTAACAAATAACCCTTATTTTTAGGCCTGAATAGCTATCTAAGCGCAGCAAAAATTGGGTCAAAAATTTTTTGTCTCCGATTTCGCCGAAAAGGTGGTTATAGGGGTTATTTGACCTGCTGAATCCGAATATGAAATCCGTTTTTCGATATGACGCTTCCTTCGTTCAGTATGCACTTACAACTGTCTTAGAGCTTTTTGGAGCGATAGCCATCCATACTTCGAGAAATCAATCTCGCATTTCTAAACACTGCAGCGAGGTTTAGTGACCTAGCTTTCTGCATATCTTGGTACACTCACTGGCCTGTAATGCGCAAAGTTTCAGCCGATTCTGCCACAGTAATTTGGAGTAATTGGCTCACATCTTCGAAATGGCACCAAATTACCGCGACAATATCGATAATGTAGTCTAGCACTGCGAACGCAGGGATTAACGAAATCACGTCATTTTTACATAAGTTGAGACAGACACTTGGAGTATTAATTGGAGCAAAGTTGGGTTCATTTGGTAACCACAGCTCATTAGACATTAGTTAGCCTCTACTCGTATAGACCTACAACACCTAATTTTTCGCACTTTGTTTGTATCTCACAGAAAAGTATACATTGATCTAAGGATTATTTTACACGAAATCAAAGCGCTATATGTCAGAACTATTTCTGGGGGGGGGGGGGGGGGGGGGGGAAAATTTGGGTACCGTACCTTGCCCATAGCGATCAGGGCGAGGCTAAGTTTGTGTACGTGCCATGTCGAGCTTTGGACCGACAACACCAACTTCTGATGGCTCCACAGGACGCTATGCTGCATGGAATTCTTTCAAACTTTAAACTATTTTACACCAAACCTAATACTATTATGTGGCAAATGACTAGCTAGCTTTTCCAACATCGAACTTTTAGTGGAATTCGTAGCCCCCCCCCCTTAAGTCGATCCTTTTCGCGCCAAGTTTCCTAAAATAGTTAAAGGAGTTAATTTTAACTAGCTGGCGTTTAGCGAGATAAATTTGTTTGCTCAAGCGAAATATTAATTTACACGTTTAATCCCTGGGTTTATTTTAGGCAAAAATAAGTGGGGGGGGGAACGCGCCCCCCCCCACTAGTGGGAGGGAGGTAGAAAAGTGGGGGGAAATAAAATGGGCCAAAAATGCTAAAAATGCTGTATAAATAGCCTGTTTTCCACATACACTGCTATAACTATGCTTAAAAGTGCTCAAAAATCAAGTTTTAGCACTAAAAAAGGCGATTTTTGATCAAAAATTTCCGGCGAAGCCCGAAAAATTTTGAAAATTTTGACCAAAAATATTAAAAATTTGGCAATTTCTGGGCACCATAGGGTGAGTGGGGGGGAAAGCCCAAAACAGTGGGGGTGGGGCCGAGTGGGGGGGGGGGGGTGGAGGTACTCGAGGGGGGGGCCCAAAAAGCGGGGGGCGTTCCCCCCCGCATCCACCCAGTAAAATAAACCAAGAATCCAACCGGCCTTAGGAGTTCACAAGCAGGTTAAAATCCAGTATATTTTAGCTCTGCTGCTTTTCGGGCGCAAGTTAAAATCAACTCGCTTAACTCTGCAGCAGGTAGCTTACTTCGTGCAATGTGCACTATTCAGCTTATAAAGAAGACCAAAGTTGTCACATTATGGTCGTATAAGTTTTGGAAAATTTCCAAGTTTCGCCAAGTTGGCTTTATTCAGTCAACTAAGTAGAGGACACATTTCACTAAGCAGATAAACTATTATATAGCAAATATTAAATAAAAAAACATGAAACTCAAGCTGCTCTGATAAGCTACCACCCAGCCCAGTTTTTAAGACAAATTTAAGTAAGTTAAAAAGAGATGTGAGCTACACAAGCGAAACAAATCCGTATGCACACCAGAAAATGTAGAACAAAGTTGCTATACATATTGAGCAAATTGGCCTCGGCGGCCTGCGGGGCAGGGCCATTGAAAAAAATTTGCGCGGCCTGTCCAGCCCGGCCCCGGCGCTACCCTAAATTATAGTCGAACTCTATAGCTTAATACTAGAAACCTATAATTCCCTTCTTATAAAACATCACAATAACGTCTACCATTAACAGAAAACTTGCGTTACAAGATGCGTTTACAGTACTCATATCGAACTGCACGATGCTGAAGAAACAGGGTTCTTCCCAAAGGAACGAGACGAAGGAATGTAAGATGGAACTAATATATACAAACTTGAGCTGATTTATTTCCGGGAAAAAGATTGCCCGAAAAAATTCCGGTTTTTTTCCATATTTTTCCGGTCACCCAAAAATTATCCTGCATTAAGGGAGGGACGACTAAACTTTTGCCCCGAACTTTGTCCGATTGGCCTACTTTTTGTCGAAGTTATAGAGCATAGGTGTGGTCAAAATATTTGGTCGTTGGTTCTTAGCTGCAGCCGTCGCGTTTATGTGCCCCCCCCTTTCACAACTACTAAAATAATTAGTTAAAAATTTCTGCAGGCTGCAAGACCCTAGCTTCAAGGTTGCCATTAGCCAATATGATTTGGCACATGTGCCCCCATCTGCAGAAAAATATTAGACGTCTGTATCTTATCTGCATCTCTGGGAATTATGTACTCTTCAAAGTTGAAGTTTCGGCAAAAATTTAAGAACTTTCAGCTAACGAAAGGAAAATTTTATTACTGGTGCGAGCTATAAGGCTGTAATATGGCATATACAGAGACCCTATAGGAGTAGTCATTTGTGCAAAATGGCAAGAAATTCTGCCGCCTGAAAAATTTTTGTCAACTTTAATCTTTAAAAATTAACAAAATCGCATTTTTTGGGCAATGGTACCCCAGAAATCGAAAAAATCAAATTTTTTGAAATTAAAATTTTTTTGAGATATTTGAACTCAGCATGTTTGAAAATACACCCACATCAAATTTCAGCTCGATCAGTGAAGGCAAGAGTTCATAATTGCACTATAAATAAGAAGAGTAAGCCACTAGAGGGCTCCTCTTCTTGGCATTGCGTAACGGTGCTCCGCCCACAATACGCGAATGTTCCCCCGTTTGGTGGGGGGGGGGAGCTCTGTTCGACAAAGCATTCCCCCGCCCTCCGTTTGGTGGGCGGGGTAGCAGAAAAGAGGTCCCCGTTTGGTGGGGGGTAGCCATTAGCCAACAGCCAATCAGGTTGCAGAAACCCCTCCCCGTTTGGTGGGGCGGGGGGGGGGGGGGTAGAGCAGAGGATTACGGTAGTTTTTGTTGTCTTCGAAAATGGGTCCCCGTTTGGTGGGGGGGAGGTAGCAAAGAGAGGTCCCCCTTTTGTGGGTGGGTAGGCATAAGAGATCCCCGTTTTGGGGGGGGAGGGTCGCCAACAGTCAATCAGATTCATCCAATCTTAGCCTGACTTGGCGACCCTCCCCCAAACGGGGACCCTATTCTGCATACGCCCCCCCACCAAACGGGGACCCCTTTTGCCTACCCCCCCCCCCACCAAACGGGGGAACATTCGCGTATTGTGGTCGGAGCACCGTTACGCAATGCCAAGAAGAGATGCCCTCTAGTGGCTTACTCTTCTTCTATAATATCAAGGAATAAATTATGAACTCTTGGTGAAGGTCTGTGACTTCTAAGGCTGCAGAAAGCTTCTACTCAGGATACGCCAGACTAAGAATGTCCATTTTGGCAGTTTTTGAAGATAAAGTTGACATAAAATTTTTCAGGCGGCAGAATTTCTTGCCATTTGGCATAAATGAGTACTTCAATAGGGCCTCTGTATATGTCAAATTACAGCCTTATAGCTCGCACCAGTAGCAAAAGTTTTCTTTCGTTAGCCAAATTTTTTAAATTTTTGCCAAAACTTCAACTTTGAAGAGTAATTCCCTCAGATGCAGATAAGATAGAGACGTCTAGTATTTTTCTGCAGATAGGGGGACATGTGCCAAATCATATTGGCTAATGGGAACCTTGAAGCCAGGGTCTTACAGCCAGCAGAAATTTTTAATTAATTATGTTGGTAGTTGTAAAAGGGGGGGGGGTCGGACACATAAACCCGACGACTGCAGATGGCTGGAAGGCAGCTAAGAACCAACGACCCAGTATTTTCTTGACCACACCCATGCTCTATAACTTCGCCAAAAAGTAGGCCAATCGGACAAATTCGGGGCACCCCCATTTTAGTCGCCCCCTTAAAGGTTTCGCTACGACATAACCACTAACAAAGGTTCCAGTATTTACTACAAGAATCAAAATAGTTTCAGCAAACGATGTCTTAAAGCCAGCTACAGGGAAATTCTGTACACCTTGGCGGTTCAACTACACCGGGTCTGAGGTCTTCGCAGGTAACACATTTCGTAAACAAATGCAGACGATTTAACAATTTTGGGTTGAACTCTGTTAAACACTCCACTGTTAGGTAAAAAAGGTAAAGGTTTACCCCACGAGATATCTCCGTCCTGCCACAGGACATGGGGTACCGGTGCTCATCCCCGGATTTTCAGCCGTAGAGCCATGAGTGTCACCTAATCTGATGACTGCGACCGAGGAAGGGGGGGGGCCGGCCCTTCAACACTGACTCCTGTTACCTTCCCACCGTAGTGGTACCCATTTACCGTCCAGTTAAGGATGGATAGCTGGCTTGGCTAGAGTCAAGAAAGCTTTGTGGCCTCCGGGGATCGAACCACCGACCGTAAGTTCTGATCAGCGCCTTAGACCACTCGGACATCCCGACTGCTAGTCATGTAATTATTACGCCTACCCGAGGTACTCAATCGTAAACACATTTAACAAAAATTAAATTCCATTATATTAAATTAAAAGCAAAAAACATTAAATTCCAAATTTAGTCAACGTTTATTTATATCCTCTTATTACCTTGGTACACATCTTTTTGATACTTCCCTAAGAATTAACTTTAAAAACATGTCCCGCACACTTTTTTCCGATTCTTCGAAAAAACCAAAATACAATTTCATCAGATTTAACATAATCCACCTACTATGCCGCTCTGAGTTTGTAAATAGTAAAAATCGCCGAAAAAGTTCAGAAAACCATTACATACGTATATTTCCTTGTAAAAATCGTCCCATCCCTAATAAAAAATACGCACGACGTTCAACAGTTACCAATACATTTACGCCTAAATAGGGTAGGCTAAATTAGACTAAGCCTAAGGCTAACCTGGTTAAATTAAAAATTAAATTAAATTAAACTAAATTAAAAAGCACTGCAAATGCTATAAGTATAAACATTTACAAGTTTTTACTGCAGATAAGTTAGCAATGCACAAAACACTTTATTTGTAACAAAACAATCACAAACACGGAATCTTCCACTTCAATTTTGTACGTCATGAACGTAAAAAATATAGTACTACGCCAAACCTCAACATGAGACACTACAATGACAAAGCAGACTAAATTTACATTGAAAATATGCACAAAGCCAACAATACAATAGTAAAAAGCCAAAACCAGCTATCAACCAACAATAATACACAGTCTGTACATACTGTAAATAAAATATCATGGAACAAATAAAAACAAAAAGCTTATGGTAACAAAAACGAGTACTTGCCACTTGGGCCGAAGTTTGCAAACAAAGAATCAATTTCCAAAGCATCTACCTCGTCAACTAAAAATACTGATGTACCGTTAAAACAATAAAACAGTTTTAAAAACGCTGACAATTATATGCTAGACTATCCCCAGATCTTGAACTTCATTTTATTCAAATAAAAGGTAAGTAAATTCGACAAACAATCTAAACATCGCCAATTACAATCTAAACATCGCCAATTTCCATACGGCCTGTATCTGTAATCTGCTTGCAATAATTTCAGCTTCTCAGCAGTGTGCCCCTAACCACCTACAGTTGGGTTGGGACCAGCTTATGATTTCACTTCATTTCATGTTAGAATTTTATAGGTCTGAGAGAACTGTTTCTAAAACACCATTGCGTGCATCAACAACCGAGTCTCAATAAAGTATTAATTATGCAGCAAACGTCAAAAACTAAGAACTTTAAGAGAAAACATAAATTTAGGATCAGGACAAACTGAACATTTCTCTACTGCTTAAGAATGTGCCATTCAAATGATCAAATCGTCTTTTGATACAAACTGACAGCATTGCCACAAACAACAAATATTGTAGAGCATGCCAAAAATGTCTAACAATTATGCAAAATAATAAATCCAAAACTAAAACCCGTAACAAATACTGTACACAATTTGTTCGAGAAAAGAGCAGACTGAATCCGTGGCTTAGTTTCGTTGCTTTTCCTGTCAATGTAACTGTTAAATGTATTGCTGAGTAACGATTTCTAGCTTGTCTTAACAACGGATTGTCTTGAAATGAAAGCGCATGCGTCGCGACTCAAAATTTAACAATCCGCATGTATCCGTCAAAAAAGTTAATAAGCTAACGCTAACAGAAATTACTGTAGAGTACCACGAACACAGAGAGACAAGATGAAACGAAATAAAGATACTATAGCCTAGCAAACTTAAACTGGACCAAAAGAGTGAATTTTGTGGAGAGTTTATTATTCAATTTAAGTATGACAATGTATATATTGTCTGAAAGCTCAGAAATCAGAGATTTCAAAAATTTAAAAAAATTCTAAAATTTTAGAATTTCAAATTTCAGAAATTTTAGAAACTGTAGGAAAAGAAAAAATAAACGAAAGGCAGTCGAGTTTGGTATCAAATGAAAGGACTCGTTCAGGAGAACGCGAATATGTATCAATTATGCGGATTTGGGGCGGCATGTGGTTCCAGCGGGCCCATATCCCGAAAAATAAAAGTTGCTCCAATCGCTACAAACTTGGGCTCATTTGAAAGCTCTCAACATGCTGGAGTAGAAGTTATAATTGGGTCATCGCTCAAAATGCTGTCTGTGAAAGTTATCCCTATTTAAACACCAAAAAATGGGCTGTTTGGACACTTTTGGAGGGTTTAATCCAGGCTAGCGAAAGCTGTGAGCTGAATCAAGTCAAGCCACTGTGCTACATTATGCGTCATCATTATACACAAGTGTGTAAAATTGCAGCTTTGGATCTCTACGCATGCGGAGATAAGCTAATTTAAACGAACTTCAAAGGAACCGACACGGCGGCACTTTTGAAGTTCGTTTAAATTAGCTTATCTCACGCATGCGTAGAGATCCAAAGCTGCAATTTTACACACTTGTGTATAATGATGAGACGCATAATGTAGCACAGTGGCTTGACTTGATTCAGCTCACAGCTTTCGCTAGCCTGGATTAAACCCTCCAAAAGTGTCCAAACAGCCCATTTTTGGTGTTTAAATAGGGATAACTTTCACAGACAGCATTTTTGAGCGATGACCCAATTATAACTTTTACTCAGCGTGTTGAGAGCTTTCAAATGAGCCCAAGTTTGTAGCGATTGGAGCAACTTTTATTTTTCGGGATATGGGCCCGCTGGAACCACATGCCGCCCCAAATCCGCATAATTGATACATATTCGCGTTCTCCTGAACGAGTCCTTTCATTTGATACCAAACTCGACTGCCTTTCGTTTATTTTTTCTTTTCCTACAGTTTCTAAAATTTCTGAAATTTGAAATTCTAAAATTTTAGAATTTTTTTAAATTTTTGAAATCTCTGATTTCTGAGCTTTCAGACAATATATACATTGTCATACTTAAATTGAATAATAAACTCTCCACAAAATTCACTCTTTTGGTCCAGTTTAAGTTTGCTAGACTATAAGTAACCATTTGTTTCAACTTATAAAAACGGACAAAGAACATCATGCATGTTTTGTATCACAGCAGGTATATACAGAATCTAACACTGAAAGGTCATGGCCAATTTATACAGAACTACATTTCAAACATTGACAAGCCAAGATTTTAGTCCCAACACCCCGTCGTAAACTGATCAAGTCGGCAAACTATATACTCTTTCAATTTCGGCAAATCATGTTTCGTAGCATACAAGATTAGTTAGCTAGTAACTTGAAAAAATGAATCACAAAAAGTTTCGTTGAACTGATTGATATGAAACTGAGAACACATTCAACATGAACATTCAACGCAAGCTTGTCAATTATAGCAAGACGTGTTGCATGAACTGTGATTTCGGATTTGAAGCTCGGCTAAAATACGTATACATAACAGAACACGCAATCACAGAAAATATAAGTCAATTGACACAAGGTATCCAAAACTAATATTTTGTCCGTCCGTACATCATTCAATAAACTACAAAACGTACAATGATTACCGACTAGAAGAACAGTCCAACGTTTATGCTTAGCATTTAGTCAAGAGCAAAGAATTACAATGCTGCCGATGATATCGTTTTTTCCAGTTGTGTTTATTGCTGTCATCTGCATGATGCAATAAAAATGTCATACTCAGACAGGTCCAGCATTTATGCTGTTGCACCGGCTGGTGGGGGAATGGAGGACAATGTAAAAAAAACCTGTGCCACAACTGACTGTAAGCACACAGAGTAAGAGTCCGAGAAATAGGAGAGCAAAGGAGAAGACTCAGATTTCACCAACATTAATAGTCTAATTAGCTGGCTGGCGCAGCCGCGTCCAAGCCCACCGCATCGCGCACAGACTGGAAGCCGTCTCGACGCAAACACTGAGCCAGTTCACGTTTCACGCGGCCCACAACCGGGAAACCCTGATAGACCAAGGCAGTGTAGAGCTGAACCAGTGAGGCACCGGCGCGAATCAGCGCATAGGCATCGGCCCCAGTGCTGACACCACCGCAGCCAACAATGGGCGTCCGACCCTGAGTCAGGCGATAGTAGCTGCGAACCGCTTCCAATGTCAACGGCCTTAGCGGTTCACCACTGAGGCCGCCCACTTCAGCCTTAAGGCGAGATCTACAATGACCAAAGAAAAGACAAGGAACTATGTACGTTAAAGAAAAATATTTTGAAAAACCTGCTGTATCAATTAACAAAAACCAACAGCAGTAAATAAGTAATGGGTAGTGGTGTATGCACAACTCAAGATATAGAAGTCCTTATTCGATGAAATGGTTCCAGCGGTATGCTAATGCTCCAGTTACCCTATTAATTATCAGTACGAGAACAATTGACTTATTCCATTTACATCCTTACCCGACAAAGTGTTCCTTCTAGAAGTGGCACAAGTTAGTAGCTAATCAGCAGCGCAGCAAACAGCAGAAATCTTCAGTAAATACAAAAATTACGAAAATTACCGTGTTTGCACCCAGGCAAGAAGCCAGGGTGGGGGAGATGGGGAATCCCCCCCCGGAAACTGGGGGCCCCTCAAGAAATATTTGCGACTTATGCGCGAAATAAGTGTATCGCACCTCAAAATGAGTTCCAAAATCCTGCTTCGTGCATTTTGACCATCTTCTGTATCACTTGGGAGCATGAATACGTGCTGGGCCTTAAGTACGTATTTTTTAAGTTCAAAGAAGGCTCTGTAAAAATTTCCACGAAGGTCATGCTTGAAGTTAAACAAGAAATAGTAAGCGTTAGTTGACCATAACAGAAGATAAACAAAACAGAATAGACACTAACTTTAAATCTGGCGGCCGACTTTTCGTTGTGTTTCCAACCAATAATCCGTCAATGCCGAACTCCTGATAATTGTTGCAGAGATTGGCTATCTTCATCCGATCCGTTTCATCTAAATCGGGTGAAACTTTTAACAGAAGAATGATCTCAACATCCGGATGAGCTCGGCATTTTCTAATCGCCTTTAGCTGTTTTCGAAGATCAGCCTAGACCACAAAACATGCAGGCTTCACATACTTCTAAGGAAAAAAGCTGGCTCCAAAGCCACCGCATTACAAAACAGCATTAAAAAGCACCAGCATTTTATAAAAGCACTAGCAACACGAAAGCAAATACGAAGGGACAAAATCTACAGGGCATATTGTACATTCCTGAAATTGTCCCATGTTTTTACCAATATACAAAAGTCAATTCAAAGACAAAAATTCAACTCTTTTTGCAGTCCAAAAAACTATACAAATACCTTGATCCATTGCTGCAGTGCTGCGTCAAGTCGGAGCTCCGGAGCAAATGTTGCTCTGAGGCGAGGGCATCACTACCTATTGGTTTTAATGCACCAAAAACTTACATCACGCAGAAGACCACTGCCACCAATACTACTGGTAGGCGTGTTGGGACAGGAAGCGTTAAGAACAATGTAGTCTACTTCGTTCTCGAAAATACGAACACCATCCGATAGATCCTGCTCAAAGTCTTCTGTGTCTGAACCTTGTGCAAAGCTGATGCCTAGCACTTTATCGTCTATGTATGGAAAGTCTAAAACAGAAACAGAAAGATCAGATAACTGACTGCAGTCCTGCAAAACGACATTTTTCAGTTTTAAAATTTCGCTTCGAAATCATGCTCAGTTGAGAATGAACTAGAGACCTACTCAGACAAGAAAACACTCAGCAATAATCTCTGCGAGTCAGTAAGTAAACTACAAATATACGAAGAGCATTTTCGGCACTCGGCTACTAATTACGAAAAACAACTCATACACAGTATCAACGATGTATATATACCATGCTCCCGTTTAGGCACATTGGTTTCATTCTTTCGTCGGATCTGCTTGGCAAAGATCCGGCGATAATCCATAATACGAGCCCATACCCTGTGATAGCCATCATTAGGTAATCCGTATCGGTTGATAACGGCCCTATCTTCAGACAGTCGAAATACACGCGGACGATCAGGGTTTCCGTCCTGAGCTGAAGCGGTGACAGAACCCACTTCCACAAAACCGAAGCCGGAACGACACATCAAACCCTCCACAGCATCACCATTCTTATCAAATCCAGCGGCCAGACCAACTGGATTGACAAAATGAAGACCCCAGACATGCTGGTGAAGCTCTGGGTACTCTTTCTGAGCAGAACTCAAAACAGGAAACAAACCAGACCTGGCCCATTGAATGGCTAAAGAAATATGAAGGTGTAAAAATGAACAAGGTGCGTATAAACATGTAAGTAAAACGTTAAAAGCTGCTTTTAGAGAACCCGAAGAAAACGTCTCTCGTAAACGGTTTGGTGGCAGCTTTTTAACGGTAAGCGGTAAAGGTTTTTAACGATATATATACAAGTAACAAAAATGCTCCGCACAAAAGGGGATAATATGTGTGTTGGGCCTATGTCTGTCGTTTAATCCGGTTGAGAATGAAAGTATATAAATCCGACACAGCAAGTTTGGGTGGGTGGTTCTATGGCGAAAGTTGTTCAGTTCGATGCGGGCCTTCAATTGACTCGAAATTTGACCACTTTTGAAAATTTTAATTTTTGACCCAAAATCGCCTAAGTCCCCACCCCACCCCACCACAGGCCTCTACAGCCACTTTAGGTACGCACTTCTATGACAAAAGTTGCTCAGTTCGATGCGGGCTTTCATTTGGTACCAAATTTGACCACTTTTGAAAATTTTAATTTTTGACCCAAAATCGCCTAAGCCCCACCCCACCCCACCACAGCCCTCTACAGCCACTTTAGGTACGCACTTCTATGACAAAAGTTGCTCAGTTCGATGCGGGCTTTCATTTGGTACCAAATTTGACCACTTTTGAAAATTTTAATTTTTGACCCAAAATCGCCCCCACCCCACCCCACCACAGCCCTCTACAGCCACTTTAGGTATATACGCACTTCTATGACAAAAGTTGCTCAGTTCGATGCGGGCTTTCATTTGGTACCAAATTTGACCACTTTTGAAAAATTTTAGTTTTGACCCAAAATCGCCTAAGTCCCCACCCCCACCCTACCACAGCACTCTACAGCCACTTTGAGCATGCAATTCTATGACAAAAGTTGTTCAGCTCACTTAGCGCTTTCATTTGGTACCAAATTTGCCACTTTTGAAAAATCTTATTTTTGACCACTTGACCCCCTACCCGATTTACCCTTCAAACGGCAAAGTGGAGCCAGTCCAGCAAAATGGGTGGGTCGGACGGCAAAACGGACTCCGGAAATGAGCTGGGCGCACCAGAAAACCCCTATGGACAAAGTTTTGAGATGCTATGCACAGTCCTATATGGTGTTCTTGGAAGTCGGTACCGACTTGACCCTCCCGACAGCAAAGTGGAACCAGCCCAGCAAAATGGGTGGGTCGGACGGCAAAACGGACACCGGAAATGAGCTGGGCGCACCAGAAAACCCCTATGGACAAAGTTTTGAGATGCTATGCACAGTCCTATATGGTGTTCTTGGAAGTCGGTACCGACTTGACCCTCCCGACAGCAAAGTGGAACCAGCCCAGCAATATGGGTGGGTCCGACGGCAAAACTGCTTACGGGAATCAATTCGCCGTGCCAGAAAACCTTTGCATGAAAGAATTGAGCTTTCTAAGTTGAATACACAGCGAGAAATTTCGATTTTTCATTTTTCGAATTTTCACCATTTTTGACCGGCCACTGTGGTCGCATGGGAAGTGATAGAGAAACGAGACTTAGCTATTTAGTTAGTTCAATATATGTAGTTTCTGAATATAAAAAGAAATCGGCTCCAGCTCTTAACGTTCGAGCTGCGCAGCGACCACAAAAATGGTCACTTTTCGCTCTGAGCCGACTTTGCGGCGCCGCTGCGGCGCTGTGGCGCACCTGCGGCGCAAAAAAAGTAGCGATTCTTAAATGGCGCATGGGGTACTACCAGACCCTATACCCCTTTAGGTCCGGCCTCCGCTGCAGATTACGTGAAAGAGGCGGAAAGTCAGGACAATACGACCATTAAATAGGAGAAACCGGAAAAAAGAAAAAAACATCGCCGCCATAACCGGTCCGGGGCACAACTTTTTAACGGAAAGTGATACGGGGCTGAAACTTCGCACACATACTAAACTCGATGTGCTCTACAATTTACGCATGAAATCTGCGCAGGATCTGCGCAGGATTTTGCGCAGCCTCTGCGCAGCTTATTTTACGGTGTCTCCAGGGACTTTTGACACATATTATAGGGGTCGCTGCCGCGACCCCTATGATAGGGGCGAAAGTTCACACTATATCACTTGCTAATAGGAGCCAAAGACTGGCAATTTTTGACGTATTTTGCCGTAAACGTATAAACGCAAAACCTTAAGGGTTTAGGCCAAAAATAACCATTCTTATGAAAAAATCTCCGGCGAAGCAGAAAAATTAGTTTATGTTTGCAAAAATTTAGGCACCCAAAAAATTACGAGGGGATCAAATTCTAGGGAGGGGGCGATTGCGGTACTAGAGGGAAAATGCCCTAGACGGACATGCAATGGTAAGAATAGAGAACGAAGGGAGGGCGCAAAAATGCTAATAGACTTGACAGTCGGCGCAGAAAATGATTCGTTTCAAAAATATTTTCAGAGGAATCTTTCAAAAATATTTAAAATTTTTGTCGAAAATTTGCTAATTCTTCATTGTTTGGACTGAAATGTACACGGATATCCGGCTATTTCTCTCAAATCGGATATTACGTATCCGGATATCCAGTGCCCATCACTAATAATAACACTATAGACTATGCTCTATTTATGCATGAAAAGGAAAAATTTCCTAGCTGTATCCTGAGATCAGATCCGGCGGTGATTGTTTTTTTGTGGGGGGAAATTTTACACAAGAAATAAAAATGCTCCTCTGGAGCATGAAAAAAGTAATATGGGTTGTGGTGAGGTTGTAAAATCAAGAGAGGACTAGTCTTTAAAATGCTTAATATGGGGCTAGGTTCAAAAATAGAAGAGGACTAGGTTGTGAGCGAATTAATATGGGCACAGCTTCGCCGAACAACCCATATTCGCGGTTTGTCAATGTAAATTATTATGCATATCCACGATACATTTAGTTTATAGTTCATAAATAATCTACAGCTACGGTATGTGTTCGAGCTTTATTCGAACTTTTATTTTAGTAAGCGTTTTCTTCGATAAATGCTTTATACTAACCTGCGCAATTTACGTATCCATTTATACGGAAAATTTATATTCAAGAATAATTTAGGACTCTCCGACGATCTTCTATTTCCTCCGACTTGGACCAATAGCTTTAGCATCATAGCCTTAGATCTCTCCTAGTAGTAGAGCCTGCCGTAGTCCAACACAACAAAATGATGATAATTTTCGTATATATTCCTAGCTAGTCTAACAGTGCATGCAAACAGCTATATTCAATGAGTATTCAACGTTTAAATTTTTTATTGACTGACATTGATAGCTCTAAGCTAAGACGAAACGTGAAATCCCGCGAATATGGGTTGTTCGGCGAAGCTGTGCCCATATTAATTCGCTCACAACCTAGTCCTCTTCTATTTTTGAACCTAGCCCCATATTAAGCATTTTAAAGACTAGTCCTCTCTTGATTTTACAACCTCACCACAACCCATATTACTTTTTTCATGCTCCAGAGGAGCATTTTTATTTCTTGTCCTTCTGTCATTTTAAAGGATCCCTTTCCAGCAATGCGGTAATGGATACAAGGAGCTTGAACAGTGCCGTAGGTAGAACAGAAAACTGATTATATAAATATATAGTACCACTGAATTCTCACCTCCGCCCCAAGCTTCGGCCGCTGCTGCAACCTGTGTTTGTGGGTAGTATAAGGATAAAACTTTTTCGCCTCCCCAAAGAGTTCGACAGTATGCCCATAGGGCCGAAAAACGTTGTTTTAGGCGGTTTGACCAGTGGTCAGTAGGCACCATAGACCATAGTGACCAGTGGTTAAAGGTCATTTTAAAGGTTCCCTTTCCAGCAGTGAGCTAACGCAGATAAGGAGCTTGAACAATGCAATAGGCAGGGCAAATGTGAGCAAATGGGCTTTCATTTAATATCAAACATGACCACTTTTGAAGACTTTAATTTTTGACCCACGCCGGCCACCCACCCACAGGTCGGTGGAGCCACTTTTAGTGGCTGGTATAATGACAAAACTTGATAGCCTCGCCAAGGGCTTTCACTAGATACCAAACATGACCACTTTTGAAGACTTTCATTTTTGACCCACACCGGACCCACTGTGGGTGGGGCACCCACCCACAGGTCGGTGGGGCCACTTTTTGTGGGTGGCATAATGACAAAAGTTGATCGCCTCGCCAAGGGCTTTCATTTGATACCAAACTTGACCACTTTTGAAGACTTTCATTTTTGACCCACACCGGACCCACTGTGGGTGGGGCACCCACCCACAGGTCGGTGGGGCCACTTTTTGTGGGTGGCATAATGACAAAAGTTGATCGCCTCACCAAGGGCTTTCATTTGATACCAAACTTGACCACTTTTGAAGACTTTCATTTTTGACCCACACCGGACCCACTGTGGGTGGGGCACCCACCCACAGGTCGGTGGGGCCACTTTTTGTGGGTGGCATAATGACAAAAGTTGATCGCCTCGCCAAGGGCTTTCATTTGATACCAAACTTGACCACTTTTGAAGACTTTCATTTTTGACCCACACCGGACCCACTGTGGGTGGGGCACCCACCCACAGGTCGGTGGGGCCACTTTTTGTGGGTGGCATAATGACAAAAGTTGATCGCCTCGCCAAGGGCTTTCATTTGATACCAAACTTGACCACTTTTGAAGACTTTCATTTTTGACCCACACCGGACCCACTGTGGGTGGGGCACCCACCCACAGGTCGGTGGGGCCACTTTTTGTGGGTGGCATAATGACAAAAGTTGATCGCCTCGCCAAGGGCTTTCATTTGATACCAAACTTGACCACTTTTGAAGACTTTCATTTTTGACCCACACCGGACCCACTGTGGGTGGGGCACCCACCCACAGGTCGGTGGAGCCACTTTTTGTGGGTGGCATAATGACAAAAGTTGATGGCCTCGCCAAGGGCTTTCATTTGATACCAAACTTGACCACTTTTGAAGACTTTCATTTTTGACCCACACCGGACCCACTGTGGGTGGGGCACCCACCCACAGGTCGGTGGGGCCACTTTTTGTGGGTGGCATAATGACAAAAGTTGATCGCCTCGCCAAGGGCTTTCATTTGATACCAAACTTGACCACTTTTGAAGACTTTCATTTTTGACCCACACCGGACCCACTGTGGGTGGGGCACCCACCCACAGGTCGGTGGGGCCACTTTTTGTGGGTGGCATAATGACAAAAGTTGATCGCCTCGCCAAGGGCTTTCATTTGATACCAAACTTGACCACTTTTGAAGACTTTCATTTTTGACCCACACCGGACCCACTGTGGGTGGGGCACCCACCCACAGGTCGGTGGAGCCACTTTTTGTGGGTGGCATAATGACAAAAGTTGATGGCCTCGCCAAGGGCTTTCATTTGATACCAAACTTGACCACTTTTGAAGACTTTCATTTTTGACCCACACCGGACCCACTGTGGGTGGGCGCTGTGGGTCAGGGGTCACATCCACCGACCTCAGCAGTATGCTCATCGTTTTCAGCGACCCCGATTTACTATATATGGGTACCACCCCAAGGCCGAAAAACGCCATTTTTAGTGACTTTTAGGCCATTTCTAGTAAAAGTGGGACTTAGAAACTTTTCGCCAAAACAGGCCAAAAAAATGCAAAGTTTGGGCCCATCTCCTGAAAGCTAGGGAGCAAAATTAAAAAATCCCCCTCGTTACTTTATGCACCCCTACTGGTAGTTTTCAACAAAAGATACTAGACCTCTCCAGCTTCTACCCAGTTCTAGAAAAGTGTGACCAAAATTTGCGAAAAATAGCGAAAGTCCGACTTTGGGACCTTGGCACAGAGCCAAAATTGGCCAGGTGCCAAAATGACCAAAAAAAGGTAGCATGGGGGGATCCTGTCTACCAACATATAATAGTAGTATGGTGCCAAAATGCCCACATCGTTCCAACACTTCGCCGTAAAATGCATTTCCAATAAGCGTTATTCACCGAGAAAAAAAAAAAACAAACGCACGGTAACTATCGCCTAGTGCAAAAATTCGAAGTTTCGAATTCGAACCAAAAGTATGGTGGTACTTGTAGTACTACTCGAGTTGTTTACGATGGTAACCTTTTTACCACTCCCGGACCTCTAATTAGCTGGCACCAGGCCAACACGGTCTCCAGGGGGCCGCGCAGACGCCTTTTTACCCATATTATGTAGGGGCGCTATCGCGCCCCTACATAATACGTACCGTAAGTATGAGCACTTTCCGCGTCCACCAAGGAATGGACTATCGGCATAACACAAGTTCTATAAAACCGTTCAGAACCAGTAATCAAGTTGACACCAACGAAAAAAGATGACCCAAGAGCCAAGAGCTTTGCACCAGACTTCAGTAAATGGCCCGGCGGAAATTTGCTATACATGATAATCTATTTTACAAAACAAGAATGAAAATAAGCATAATATTATATATACATTAGGGATCGAGAAATTTAAAAGTCAGCTTCTCGTTTTAAGCGATGTTCCAGATTCAGCAGCCAATGAACTAAAACATTTTGGATACAGAGGTCACACGACCACAGGCTCGATCAGGGATTTTCAAATTCGGACACCTGTGCTTTGTAGTGTTTGTCTAAAAAAAGTGTTTAAGAAAATGTATATATATACGTATATATATACTGTGTTTTTTTTCGTCCGAACTTTTTGCGGTCCGTGGCGCAGTGCCCCAAACTTTTTTGCGTAATTTGGAAAAAAATTGCGCCACGTCTGTTTACGCTCAAAAAACCGATTTTAGTGTTATTTTGTACTTTATTTAACGTTTTAAAGCATTTTTAATGCTTAATTTATCGTTTCGCCACGCCAGAAAGGAGCCTTCTAAAATTTTACGCAATTCTTAGAGCGAAACTGGGTGAATAGAATATATATGAAACATTTATCAGCAGGAATTTGTTGAAAATTGGACTTCGGAACTGTGAGTGTGTTTTCGCAAGAAGTTTGTCTTCTGAAAAAAATTTTCGCGATTTCACTATCTTGTTTTCGACATATAAATGAATACAACGTATTATGATTATTTAACATTGTGTCGTTTTGACGACATTAAAGAAAGATCAGAGACGAATACGCTAAAGAAAGAACGGTAATGTTATAGGAACGAAATAGGAACAATTACGTAGATGCGCCGAAGGCGCAAAAATTTTTCAAGAATGTCTTTTGTAAGTTCAAAACTTCAAAACTTTTCAGTTTTCAAGAAACTACAGGAACCGTCCATTTTCGTGTGTTCCAAGAAAATTGTGCGGCCACGTGCGAGGGGTAAGTTTCGTAGAGCTGAACAGATTATATACACCTACAATTTTTATTTTTTAATCCACGTACGGTTCCTGCACTTGATGTGTTGTTTAAAATGCTTAGATGTCCCAAACAATTTTGCAAAGGCAGTTTTGAATTATATAGTGGAAAACAAAACATAGCTGATACAATACAACGCTTTAGCATCAACATCAATCAACCACAAACAACCATAAAGTTTTGGAGTAAACTCAAATAAGCAAAATGTACACACAAGGCGGGGGTCTGGGGGCGGCAGCCCCCAGCAAAAATTAGGAGAATTTTAAAATTTTCGACTCCAAATCGCATTTTTAAGCATATTTTGGCTCAAAAAGTTTTGCGTACTGTGGCGCAACGGCCCAAAATTTTTTGCGTATTTCAGAAAAAAATTGCGTAATTTCGCAGTTTGTGGCGCAAAAAAACCCAGCGTATATAATATACATTTTTTCTAAAAATTGATTTTTTGCGTTTTATATACATAAAAGCGTCGGGTATATATATTACTACATCATTGATTTTTACCGTTCTAGCGGTGAAAGGAAATTAGATACACGATACCTATATATATATATATATACAAGTAGGAAAAATGCTCCTTGCAGTCGCATGTAAAATGCAATATGAGCTATGATGGTCAACATTTAAATATGTCAAGGACAAGATTTAAAACGTCTAATATGAGCCAGCATCTAAATCGGTAAAGGACAAACTATAACTGGCTAATATGAGCCGCCACGTTTCTCTTGGGCTCATATTGACGCTCGCTGCCGTGGTTTCAACGGCTTGACATCACGACGACCTCTTACCATCTTGCCTACAGACTCTTTACTTTTATTCTCAATCCCAAGTCTGAAAAAATCCTCACCGTCTTGCGTAATGACATTAGCTTCATATAGTTTGGTTATAGGTGTCCTGTCTGAATCTAATTTCACTAGCTCAAACACCGTATTTAAGGTATATATGTCGTAGGTAAAAATGAAATTCAGAGAAATATCATAATTCCCTAGCACTTGCCAGGTAAATATGATATTTCAGTTCTCACTAGAGAATCTTGATATGGACAAAGACTTGCATTTCTTTTCAAATTTCACTGAAGCGTGCTAGGGAAAACTGTTATTGGTTTGTACAGAGAAATTTATTTCAACAATAGGAATTTCAATATTACCGGTATTCAATTAATTTCTGATGTAGCTTAGCCAACTTTTAATAGCTGACGAAAACAAAACTTTTAATAGTAGACTTTTTACTATTTTTGCAAAAAAGCAAGTTTAGTAGTAGCAGCAATTTTTATAATTTTAAATTTTTAAGTTTTCAAGGATGGACCAATTGGAACCAAACATTTTTGCCTCCGATTTTGTTTAAAACTTGTATATATATATATAGGTTTTCCTTGCTGAGCACGAATCTAAAATCCGTTTTTTGATTCAGCTTTTTGTTAGCTCAGTATTAGCTTACGTAATCTACTGAGCTATATAACAAAAAAGCTGAATCAAAAACGGATTTCAGATTCGTGCTCAGCACCGCCAGAAAACCTCTATATACAGCTCTTCCCCAAAGTCTGAGCCAAAAATGTTTTGGCTCCCAGGGGCGGATCCGGGGGGGGGGGGCGGGGGGGGGCGGCCCCCCCCCCGCGCGATTCGAAGGTAGGAAAAATTAAGGAGAGAAAGAGGAAAAAGGGCAAAAAACCAAAAAATTTCGCGCCTTCGGCGCGAATTTTCTAATGTTTAACCGCATATTTATTGCATTTGTGAAGAAAAAGCTTGAAATGCATCCGATTTTTCGGAGAAAATTACCATTTTTGCCTACAAATGTCAAGAATTTTAAAAAATTTGTTCAGTTCTTCAGTATAAAAAGAATTAAAGATCCGAAGACCGATTTTATTGCAAAAACAAAAAATTTCTTCAACTTCGGGGGGGCGGAGCCCCCCAGACCCCCCGCTGGAAAAATTTGCCAGTGTTGGTTCCCCTGGGTCGGTCCCCTTTAAAAAACTTAAAACATTAAATAGAAGAAACTTTAATTATTTCTACATGTTATTTCAAAATAACTCTTATTTTTAAAACAGTGAACAAGAATAAACAACAGGCTAAAATTAGAATCAGTTAAAGAAGATTGATATGGAGCTGTTGACTGCTGATTAACTGACATTTGCAAAAATAAACACGATATTTACGAAAGCCAAGTGTAAATATAAAGTTTAAATAAACTTAAGTTTAAATAAGTTTAATAAAGCTTAAAATTAGACACTAAAGCTACAAAAAGCTTTTCATACGTACTATACCTGCGTTTGCGAAACATATATACGAAACTTGTTGCAGATTTCACATAACAATTATATAGTGAACTTATACTTACAATTACACTTACAAATCGGTACAATTGAAACACCCTTGCAATTAAGGTCAGGAATCAGAGGTCATTGGTCATACTGTAATGTAACGTCTAAGTTTATAATTACGTTTCTTTTCTTTAGTTCTTAATTTCATCAAAAGAAGGACCATATCAAGTTTCTCTTATACAGTCTTCAGAGAAATGTGAAATTCTTTGTCCATATCAAGGTTCTCTAGAGAGAACTGAAATATCACATTTACCTGGCAAGTGCTAGGGAATTATAATATTTCTCTGAATTTCATTTTTACCTACGACATATATGTGAACACTTTAAGCAGCTAAAGTTCTCCCCTTTAAAGTTGAATTAAGTGGCATATACATTTGGTATATACCAGTTTTCTAAATCATAGACACACACTGCAAACTAGAAACAAATGCATAAAGCTCCAGTAAACCGGTATTCTTCAAGTCTTCAGTATCGGCTTACTGTACACAGCACTTATAAAATAAAATACGTACACAGCTGATGTGTAAAAATTTGATGTGTGCTTACCCACAGATTGACTTTATATACTTATTGTATCAAGACCAGACGTACGTATGTCACGACAATTACGTGTACATGCGAATTTGAAAAGTGAAAAATAGTTAACTCAACTTAGTATCCTCGCGTCAATATGAGCCCAAGAGAAACGTGGCGGCTCATATTAGCCAGTTACAGCTTGTCCTTTACCGATTTAGATGCTGGCTCATATTAGACGGATTAAATCTTGTCCTTGACATATTTAAATGTTGACCATCATAGCTCATATTGCATTTTACATGCGACTGCAAGGAGCATTTTTCCTACTTGTCCTTCTTCCAATTTTTCGGAGCGCTGCTCTTAGGCAGAAGTAGTCTGCAATTTATTACTCCCAGAAGATTCCAAACTCTATTCCAAACAATGACCACTGTCGTCGGGGGTTTGACCACTGGTCAATAGGCCACCTAGACCATAGTGACCAGTGGTCACTTCCGTCGATTCTGAAAATATGCTCATTGAAACGAGCGTAGTCGATTTAATATATGCCCCAACCAAAAGCTCTAAAAACGCTGTTTTAGGGGGTTTGACCACCGGTCAATAGGCCACCTAGACCTGGCTTTTTCCTACAGGGGGGGGGTGGGGGCCCCCCCAGAAATCCGTCCCCCCCCCAGACTTGGGTCGCCCCCCCAGGATTAGGGCCTTCCCACCCCCAGAACCCCCCCCACCCTAAAGTGCCCGGAAAAATAGGGTTTTTAGGGCAAATTTTGAAAATTTTTTCCGGCTTCGCCGGATTTTTTCCCATTTTTAAGCATTTTTTAGCTATTTTAAGCTTAAATTTAAGTTAAAAATAGTGAATTTTTTAGCTCAGCAACAAAAAATAGCTATCTAAAAAATTTTCTCAAAATATTGGTCCTTGAAGACTTTCAGCCTAAAGATTGACAATGAAAAATCCGGCTCCGGCTCCAGCCGGAGCGAAAATACTTGCTCCGACCGATCCCTACTGTCTACCAACATATCATAGTAGCATTGGACCAAAATGCCCACATCGTTCCAACATTTAGCTAGAAAATGCACTTCCAATAAGCGTTATTAACCGAGAAAAAAAACAACCGCACGGTAACTCTCGCCTAGTGCAAAATTTCGAAGTTCCGAATTTTAACCAAAAGTATGGTGGTACTTGTAGTACTACTCGAGTACTTTACGATGGTAACATTTTTATCCCTCCCGGGCCTCTAATTAGCTGGCACCAGGGCAACACGGTCTCCAGAGGGCCGCGCAGACGCCTTTAAACCCATATTATGTAGGGGCGCTATCGCGCCCCTACATAATATACCCCCAACCAAATCCCCGAAAAACGCTGATTTAGTGACTTTTCCAAACTCTGACCCTGGGCGAGGTGCCACGGGGCCATGCTGACCAGTGGTCACTTCGGGCGGTTTCGGCAGTATGCTCATCGTGTTCAGCGACCCCGATTTACCATATAGGGGCACCACCAAATGGCCGAAAATAACAGTTTTTACGGACTTTTCCCAACTTTGACCCTGGGCGAGGAACCACGGGCGCCATGGGGCCTGAGGGTCACGCCCAACGGTTTCGGCAGTATGCTCATCGTTTTTAGCGACCCCGATTTACCATATATGGGCACCACCAAATGGCCGAAAATAACAATTTTTACGGACTTTTCCCAACTTTGACCCTGGGCGAGGAACCACGGGCGCCATGGGGCCTGAGGGTCACGCCCAACGGTTTCGGCAGTATGCTCATCGTTTTTAGCGACCCCGATTTACTATATATGCGCACCACCAAATGGCCAAAAAAACGCTATTTTAGACGACTTTTTGACAATTTTCTGTGTTGGGACCTCGAAAAACCTCGAAAAGTCCAAACGTCGATTTTTCCATTTTTGACCATCTGTAAAAATCGACCCAGACCGAAATTCGTAAATCAAACATAAACTTGATCTGGACCATCGCCTAGATAATCAAAAATTAGTATAGAAAATTTTTCCTATGGGCCGTTTGAAAAATCGGTGTGCGCAAAAAATCGCCCTATAAAAGTGGTCGATACAGAGAAAAAACCCCACTTTTAAACTTGTATCAGAAAGTCGATGTTTTCAAAGTTCATTTTTTCCGGGCAAGTTTGGTATCATTCGAAAGCTCTTGGCATGGAGATTTCAAAAATGTAAACTTTAGCTCTCAACTCCTTACCGTTAATTAGTTTTGGCTAATTAACAGTTCCCCTAATCCGCAAAGTGCCTTTATAGCTCATATTATGAGGGGCGCTCCGCGCACCCTCATGATATACGTATTATAGTCAGGGCGGGGAAAAAAGACACACCCGAAAAGATGGGGAGAAAAAACACACCCACCCAGAGAACTCAAGGTAGCAGATATAGAGATCTAGTATAGTGCAAATGAAAGTGCTATCTTTTTACAGTAAAACCGTACCCATAAGGTTGGTATTGGCCAAAGCGTTATATTCTGACAGTGTTCCAAAGTTGACCCCTTAAACCACCTCTGAAACCTAAGAAATTTTAAATTTTGCTAAGCTTATTTCTAGACACCTATAAGGAAAACTTAGCTAGTCTTTGGCATAGGGGTACATGTGGACACCCTCTAGCGTTTGGTATAGACGGCAGCCTCCTGCCTTTTATGCAGGCTGAGTAGTACTGGGTGTGTTTTTTCTCCCCGCCCATTTTGACCCCTCAGCGGGGAAAAAACACACCACCCAATTTTCACAAATAGTCCAATATGTAGTTCTGAGCAATTCTGATGCTCTTAAACGATAAAGCGGGTCTTGTTTTCTAATTTTGGTTCAAAAAATATGCACTTAGAGCCTCTAATAGCTCATAAATTAAGGATTAAAATTTGCTGCATCATCGTGCCAGGTTTCATATGTTTACAAGGCAAATTTTTAAAAATCTTAAAAAACTTAATGAAATTGCAATTTAACGCCAAAACTAACTTAAATAATGATAAACAATGACATTTGCAAGTGTTTCGGTATATTTACAGTTGTCTGGTGCCGCTTTTGCTGCGATTTGCGATCATTTCAAGGGTTCAGGTGCCTTGACATAAAATGCATCTGACTATGTCCGATAAGCAGCTTTCTACTGGAAACAAAGTGCACTATGTTATTTAGCATGGCCAAAAATGTACAAACAACCTTTAATATGTAACAATTAGTGTCCCGCGGAACACCCAGGATCATTTTTAGCACCGTGTTTTTCCCCGCCGGTGTTTTCTTCCCCAAATTGCGGGGAGAAAAAACAGACAAAATCGATTATTGCTACTGATGTACAAGGGATCAGGCGGATTTCTATACATGAATCGATAGAACTAATAGCGATATACACCATGATACAAACGCAAGCTCTCTCAGCCTTAAGTCAAAAAAGTTACAACCTTAGTTCCGTATATGTGTTTTTCCCCGCCCTGACTATACTTGATGGAAACAGATAGAAAGGAAACCTGAATGGTCATGGGGGTGAGCTCCCCAGAAACTGAAATTTTTCAAAAACAAGATAAAAAGCCAAAATATTTTAATTTTGTAACCAATATTTTCTTTTGCAAAGGTGTTAGAGACATATATATACGTATACGTATATACAGCCCAAAGTAACAAATGTGGTAAGTAGGTAAACTAATACGTATGTATCAGTGGCGCACCCAGAGTTTTCTGACAGGGGGGGCGGCACCAAAGTTGAAATTTTTCTTTTCAAATTTATGTAATTCTACACAAGTTTCACATACAAGTTTCACTTGAGAACAAACATGTAGTAGTTGGCTTCATCGATTGAGGTAGTTAAATATAATTCAACATTCATATAAACATGAAAGCAGGGGGTCTGGGGGGCGCAGCCCCCCAGAAGTTGAGAAATTTTTCATTCTAGACGACATGAAAGTATTTTTTCTGATCACTTTTTGCTGTTTCGAATTATCTTAGTTGTCTTCTGGCTGGCGCCATGGTTTCACCAGATACGCAAGGTATATATATATATATAAATATAACTCAAGCTGATAAAATTCAAACTAAGCAGTGCAAGGTAACTATAATAAACCGGGGGTCTGGGGGCGGGAGCCCCCAGCTAAAGCTAGAGCCCTTTTTAAAAAGTAGTACCAGTTAGGAAATTTATAGGGCCATTTTGTGGAAAGCGGAATCGAAACCTGACTTAGTATTTGTGTATGCATTTTTAAATTGCATTTTGTAAAAAAGCGTGCATATGCCCTAGTGGTGGGCACCTGATATTCTTTCATATCCGAATATCCGCCTATTTTACGTTAACATATCCGGATATCCGGTAATCCGCCTATTCGAAACTAAAGTTCAAGAAAATTTTTTGTTTTCCAGTAAAAATTTTAATTTATCTGCCATAACTCAAGCGTAAGCAGAAAGAAACGTCTACATAATTGAAAGTCAGCCACCCCACCCCGTCCCATATGCTACCCTCAAAACACACGAAGAATGGTTACTTCGCGCCGAAGGCGCGAAAATTTTTGTTTTTCCTGCTTTTCCTCCTTTCAGCATCTTAATTTTTCTGACCTTCGAAACCTGACTGGGGGGGCGGCCGCCCCCCCCCCCGCCCCCCCCTTGGGTGCGCCCCTGGTATGTATGTATCAGGCCCGCACCCAGGATTTTGAAAAGGGGGGGGTCCAAGGTAAAACGCAAGGGGGGGTCTGGGGGGCGGAGCCCCCCAGAAATTGAAGAATTTTTGCATTATTGCCAAAAAACAGTACATTGGACGTTTATTTCTAGCAAAAAGTGAATTTTCGCGCCGCAGGCGCGAAATTTTTTAAAAAATAGCTGTTTTTGCCATAAAAATAGCAAAAATTTTCCATTTTGTCATCCCAAAAGGGGGGGGGTCTAGACCCCTTGAACCCCCCCCTGGGTGCGGCCTTGGTATGTATATATGTATGTAGTACACTAGTGGGAAAAATGCCCTAAACGGGCATGCATGGGCTAGAATAGCGAAAGAAGGGAGGGCGGAAAAATGCCAAAGACTTGACAGTCGTCGCAGAAAATGATGGAAACCAGATTAAGCCCCGAATAAGGAATGCAGTCGGCGCTGAAAATGACAGAAACTAGATTCAGCGCCGAATAGGGAATGTAGTCAGTACAGCATAAGTGTATATATACAAGTAGGAAAATGCTCCTTGCAGTCGCATGAAACAGTTAATATGAGCTATGATGGTCAACATTTAAATGTGTCAAGGACAAGATTTAAAATGTTTAATATGAGCCAACATCTAAATAAGTAGAAGACAAGATGTAAACGGCTAATATGAGCCGCTACGTTTCTCTTGGGCTCATATTGACGCTCATTTAGCTTTTGCTTACTTTGAATCCAACACTGACTTGGCTTGCATGAATAACGACGCATAAACATTAATTTTGCAAAGCTGTACGTAAATGTTTTCTTCTCCACCGGTCCGCTACATCCAAGTACACATTTAAGGCCACCATATAAGTCAACAAAACGAAACCGAAGTCCAATCTAATGAAGAAACGAAAATGTGGAACTTAAACATGTTGTGAAATCTTGAGAAATCACATTTGTAGTTATCATCGCAATCATCACATTAATTCAATATTCCCAAGCCAATCAAATCGTTTATAAACACTGATGCTTATATGCCAACCGTAAACTGTATATGTTTGCCATTTTAGTCGCGTCAATATGAGCCCAAGAGAAACGAAGCGGCTCATATTAGCCGTTTACATCTTGTCTTCTGCTTATTTAGATGTTGGCTCATATTAAACATTTTAAATCTTGTCCTTGACACATTTAAATGTTGACCATCATAGCTCATATTAACTTTTTCATGCGACTGAAAGGAGCATTTTCCTACTTGTCCTCCGTCTAGTTTTTGGGAACGCTGCCATAACTGTGGCAGCAGCAATCACAAATCTCACCAGTGAATTCCCCATGCCCAATAAGCTTTGCATGCAAAATTTCAGACTTTCAGCTATCTCCAGTAGCTTGAACCATGAACCAGTTGAACCAGATCTGGCCAGTCATGGGTTAGGTCAGCGAAGTAACACCACCAGTGAATTCCCCATGCCCAATAACCTTTGTATGCAAGATTCAAGCCTTTCAGCTATCTCCAGTAGCTTGAACCAGGTAAGAAGAAGAAAGAAAGATTTACTCCGAAGAAATTCAACAAGGACGGTACATCGATTTACTCAAGTATATATATATATAAAGCTTAATCATCCATAACACAATACACGTGCAACATACTAAAGACAGTTACAAACTGAGACATCAGACGCAACATACTTTGTCTTCCTCAATCTACCATTTACATACAATGAGATGGCGCAAAAGTAAGTGCCTGCTTTCAAATAAAAGCTCTTTAAAGGTCTTATCTTTAGCTAAGACAATATTTTCTGGGAGAGAATTCCATGAGTTTACTATTCTGTTAGTGAAAAAATACTTTCTAATATCTAAAGAAAATTTTGGTTTTTCCAATCTAAATAGATGACCCCGTGTATTACGTAAATTAGCTGATAACGAAAACAGAGACTAAAAAGATATTCCAACATGACCATAAACAATCTTATAAACCAAAGTCAAATCAGTTCATCAGTCTATTTAGTTCTAACGAAACCAGACCCAAGATTTCGCACTGATCTTTATATGATAAATGTCTAAATTCATAGAAAGAGTTACAAAACTTCTTCTGAACCTTTTCGATTGTTTCAATATCTTGTTTTAGCCAAGGATTCCAAATCTCAGATGCATACGATAGTATTGGTAAAACGTAAGCTTTATATAGTCTTATCCTCACAGATAAGTCATCCGAAGTAAAACTTCGTAACATAATAGACAAAACTGATAAAGCCTTGTTCGCAATACGGTTTATGTGAACTCCAAACTTTAAATTTTGACTAACCCACACACCTAAATCTGAGCATCCATCAGAATTCAGCAAAGTGTTTTCATTAAAAGTGTAAGGGGTCTTTGCGTTTTGTCTTCCAATATACAAAACAAAGGACTTAGTCCATGAGACCGATAGTTGCCAATTTTCAACCCATTCAAAAAACCCTTGTAGCAAAGAACTTAATATTAAATCTCTATCAGTACCAACTGCAAACAATTTCATATCATCGGCATAGGCAACACAATTCACAGAACCTAATAGGTTTAAAATTTCATTAATATATATTAAAAACAAAGTCGGACCAACAACTGAACCTTGAGGAACCCCGCTAGTTACATCAACAAAAGTTGAATGGGCTTCGTGCAGCTTAACTCTCTGACGTCTACCACTTACAAAAGAAGATACTACATTTAAGACAACCCCTTGAAATCCATAAGCTTGCAATCTCACTCTAAGTTTAGGAAGTGAAATTGAGTTGAAAGCTTTTTTAGGCTTGATGGCCATAGCTGGGGCCCCCAGAATAAATCTAAGTCTTAATGACTTTATTGAACACCCTGCTGTGCAGTTTCCAATTTGATGTCTTAAATAGAACGGTCAAGTCTCAAGTAATGGTCAACTCTAATACACAGTTGAAAGTAGAAATAGAGGGGGCCCCAGCAGTAAATGCATGAAAAACAAATTGCAATGTTGTAATAATACAAGTAACAAAAATGCTCCGCACAAAAGAGGATAATATGTGTGTTGGACCTATGTCTATCCTTTAAATTCCGGTTGAGAAAGGCATAAATCCGACACCGCAAAAGTTGCTCAGCTCGCTTCGGGCTTTCATTTGGTACCAAATTTGACCACTTTTGAAAATTTTCATTTTTGACCGAAAATCGCCTCCTAAGTCCCCACCCCACCCCACCACAGCACTCTACAGCCACTTTGAGCATGCAGTTCTATGACAAAAGTTGCTCACCTCGCTTAGAGCTTTCATTTGGTACCAAATTTGACCACTTTTGAAAAACTTTCATTTTTGACCGAAAATCGCCTAAGTCCCCACCCCACCCCACCACAGCACTCTACAGCCACTTTGAGTATGCAGTTCTATGACAAAAGTTGCTCAGCTCGCTTAGGGCTTTCATTTGGTACCAAATTTGACCACTTTTGAAAACTTTCATTTTTGACTGAAAATCGCCTAAGTTCCGACCCCACCCCACCACAGCACTCTACAGCCACTTTGAGCATGCAGTTCTATAACAAAAGTTACTCAGCTCGCTTAGGGCTTTCATTTGATACCAAATTTGACCACTTTTGAAAAATTTTATTTTCGACCACTTGACCCCCCACCCGACAGACCCTTCAAACGGAAAAGTGGAACCAGCCCAGCAAAATAGGTACGTCGGACGGCAAAACGGATACCGGGAATGAGCTGGGCACACCAGAAAACCCCTATAGACAAAGTTTTGAGAGGCCAGGTAGAGCCTACTATGGACCTCCAGGAAGCGGTTTCCGACATGACCCTCCAGACGGCAAAGTGGAACCAGCACAGCAAGATGGATGAGTCCTACGGCAAAAAGGACACCGGGAATGAGCTGGGCGCACCAGAAAACCCCTATAGACAAAGTTTTGAGAGGCCAGGTAAAGCCTACTATGGACCTCCAGGAAGCGGTTTCCGACTTGACCCTCCCGACGGCAAAGTGGAACCAGCCCAGCAAGATGGATGGGTCTGACGGTAAAACTGACTGCGGGAATCGATTCTCCGTGCCAGAAAACCATTGTACGGAAGATTTGGGCGTTCAAAGTTAAATAGATAGCGAGAAATTTCGATTTTTCATTTTTCGAATTTTCGCCATCTTTGACGGGCCACTGTGGTCGCTAGGGAAGTGATAGAGAAACGCAACCTGGACCGTTAGTTAGTTCAATATATGTAGTTTCTGAATATAAAAAGAAATCAGCTCCAGCTCGTAACGTTCGACCTGAGCGACGACCACAAAAATGGTCACTTTTCGCTATGAGCCGACTTTGCGGCGCCACTGCGGCGCTGTGGCGCAGCTGCGGCGCAAAAAAAGTTGTGATTCTTAAATTCTTTAGAGGATACTACTAGACCCCATAGCCCTTTAGGTTGGCCCACCGCTGCAGATCACGTGAAAGCGGCGAACATTATGTACAATACAACCATCAAATAGGAGAAACCGGAAAAAAAACATCGCCGCCATAACCGGTCCAACTTTTTAACGGTAAGTGATACGGGGCTGAAACTTCACAGACATACTAAACTCGATGTGCTCTACAATTTGCGCATGAAATCTGCGCAGGATCTGCGCAGGATTTTGCGCAGCTTCTGCGCAGCTTATTTTACACTGTCTCCAGCCACTTTTCACACATATTATAGGGGTCGCTGCCGCGACCCCTATGATATATAAATATATATATATACATATACATATATATATATATATATATATATATATATATATATATATATATATATATATATATATATATATATATATATATATATATATATATACATGGGCGTAGATGTGGGGGGGCGCCCGCGCGGGCGCCCCCCGAAGCACCTTTGCCCCCCTGGAAATTTTGCTAGAGCAAAAATTTTTGAGCTCGCGCTCAGCACGAGCCTAGCATATTGCGCCAGTTTTGTCGGGAAAAGTAGTCTGAAAAATAGGTTTTGACTTTTAATTTTTCAAAAAATCGCTAGCTCAAAACCAAACTAGAAGAAAATGTCGTGCGAAAGTTACCAGGAATATGAGAAAATTTCTCAAGTTTACTAATTAAGAATAAAGCTGCTGTACCCGTTTTTTGTGAAAATCTGAAAAACTTAATTTTATATGCTTTTAGAGATATTGAAAGCTGATTGTGGGTCGTGGTAAAAAAATTGCTCAACTTGGGGGGGGGGTGGGTCGGGCCCCGGATCCCCCCCCCGACTTGCCAAAGATCCGCCCTCCCCGAAGCAATGACCTATCTACGCCACTGTATATATATATATATATATATACATATATATATATATATACCTAAATATATATATATATATATATATACCCTAAAAATACCCTGGGGATACTAGATACGTATTTGAGTGCATTGCGCATACGTACGTATATATACACAAGTAACAAAAATGCTCCGCACAAAAGGGGATAATATGTGTGTTGGGCCTATGTCTATCTTTAAATTCCGGTTGAGAAAGTAAAGGCATAAATCCGACACAGCAACTTTTGGTGGATGGTTCCATGGCGAAAGTTCTTCTGTTCGCTTCGGTTTACTTGACACCAAATTTGGACCATTTTTGAAAAATTTTCTTTTTGACCCAAAATCGCCTAAGTCCCCACCCCACCCCACCACAGCACTCTACAGCCACTTTGGGTGTGCAGTTCTATGGCAAAAGTTGCTCAGCTCACTTAGGGCTTTCATTTGATATCAAATTTTACCACTTTTGAAAAATTTTATTTTTGACCCAAAATCGCCTAAGCCCCCAACCCACCCCACCACAGCACTCTACAGCCACTTTGGGTATGCAGTTCTATGACAAAAGTTGCTCAGCTCACTTAGGGCTTTCATTTGATATCAAATTTTACCACTTTTGAAAAATTTTATTTTTGAGCCAAAATCGCCTAAGTCCCCACCCCACCCCACCACAGCACTCTACAGCCACTTTGGGTACGCAGTTCTATGGCAAAAGTTGCTCAGCTCACTTAGGGCTTTCATTTGATACCAAATTTTACCACTTTTGAAAAATTTTATTTTTGACCCAAAATCGCCTAAGTCCCCACCCCACCCCACCACAGCACTCTACAGCCACTTTGGGTGTGCAGTTCTATGGCAAAAGTTGCTCAGCTCACTTAGGGCTTTCATTTGATATCAAATTTTACCACTTTTGAAAAATTTTATTTTTGAGCCAAAATCGCCTAAGTCCCCACCCCACCCCACCACAGCACTCTACAGCCACTTTGGGTACGCAGTTCTATGACAAAAGTTGCTCAGCTCACTTAGGGCTTTCATTTGATGCCAAATTTTACCACTTTTGAAAAATTTTCTTTTTGACCCAAAATCGCCTAAGTCCCCACCCTACCCCACCACAGCACTCTACAGCCACTTTGGGTATGCAGTTCTATGACAAAAGTTGCTCAGCTCACTTTGGGCTTTCATTTGATACCAAATTTGACCACTTTTGAGGAACTTTATTTTCGACCATTTGACCCTCCCACCCGACTGACCCTTCAAACGGCAAAGTAGAACCAGCCCAGCAACATAGGTACGTCGTACAGCAAAACCAATACCGGGAATGAGCTGGGCACACCAGAAAACCCCTATAGACAAAGTTTTGAGAGGCCAGGTAGAGCCTACTATGGACCTCCAGGAAGCGGTTTCCAACTTGACCCTTAAGATGGCAAAGTAGAACCAGCCCAGCAATATAGACACGTCGGACGGCAAAAAGGATACCGGGAATGATCTGGGCACACCAGAAAACCCCTATAGACAAAGTTTTGAGAGGCCAGGTAGAGCCTACTATGGACCTCCAGGAAGCGGTTTCCAACTTGACCCTTCAGATGGCAAAGTAGAACCAGCCCAGCAATATAGACACGTCGGACGGCAAAAAGGATACCGGGAATGAACTGGGCACACCAGAAAACCCCTATAGACAAAGTTTTGAGAGACCAGGTAGAGCCTACTATGGACCTCCAGGAAGCGGTTTCCGACTTGACCCTCCCGACGGCAAAGTGGAACCAGCCCAGCAAGATGGGTGGGTCTGACGGTAAAACCGACTGCGGGAATCGATTCTCCGTGCCAGAAAACTATTGTATGGAAGATTTGAGCTTTCAAAGTTGAATAGATAGCGAGAAATTTCGATTTTTCATTTTTCGAATTTTCGCCATTTTTGACGGGCCACTGTGGCCGCTAGGGAAGTGATAGAGAAACGCAACCTGGACCGTTAGTTAGTTCAATATATGTAATTTCTGAATATAAAAAGAAATCAGCTCCAGCTCGTAACGTTCGACCTGAGCGACGACCACAAAAATGGTCACTTTTCGCTATGAGCCGACTTTGCGGCGCCACTGCGGCGCTGTGGCGCAGCTGCGGCGCAAAAAAAGTTGTGATTCTTAAATTCTTTAGAGGGTACTACTAGACCCCATAGCCCTTTAGGTTGGCCTACCGCTGCAAATCACGTGAAAGCGGCGAACATTATGTACAATACAACCATCAAATAGGAGAAACCGGAAAAAAAAAAAACATCGCCGCCATAACCGGTCCGGGGCGCAACTTTTTAACGGTAAGTGATACGGGGCTGAAACTTCACACACATACTAAACTCGATGTGCTCTACAATTTGCGCATGAAATCTGCGCAGGATCTGCGCAGGATTTTGCGCAGCTTCTGCGCAGCTTATTTTACACTGTCTCCAGCCACTTTTCACACATATTATAGGGGTCGCTGCCGCGACCCCTATGATATTACAACGGATTTTATATTTAAAATGAAACTTTAACTATAAAAGCTTAAAGCATTAATTAATATAAGATCAATTAAAATTACTTCCTTGGAACTTTATTCAACGATTCAGCTTTTATAGTTAAAGTTTCATTTTAAATATAAAATCAGTTGAATATATTATTACAACATTGCAATTTGTTTTTCATTCACTTACTGCTGGGGCCCCCTCTATTTCTACTTTCAACTGTGTATTAGAGTTGACCATTACTTGAGACTTGACCTTTCTATTTAAGACATCAAATTGGAAACTGCACAGCAGGGTGTGCAATAAAGCCATTAAGACTTAGATTTAATGTGGGGGCCCCAGCTATGGTCATCAAGCACTTTTTTAAATCAATATATGCCACATCAGTACATAAACGATTATCTAAAGCAGTAGTCCATTTGTCTATACAAAATAACAGATTCGTAACAGTCGATTTACCCTTACAGAAACCATGCTGAGCAGGAGCAACTATATTATTATCAAAACAATGTGATCGTAAAGTATCATTTAAAATCGAATCCAACGGTCTAGCTGCACCACATGTCAACGATACATCCCTATAGTTATCCGGTTGGCTCCTACATCCTTTATTTTTAAAAATTGGCACTACATTTGCATCTTTCCAATCTTGTGGTATATATCCAGTGTTACAAGCAAAATCGGTAATAAACCATATCGGAAAAGCAAGTTCAGCGGCAAATTTTTTATAAAAAATATAAGGAATTTCATCAGGACCTCTAGCCATAGTAGGCTTAATCTTAGACAAGGCTTCAAAAACAGTCACAACATCAAAACTGAAAGTATTACAAATAACCTGAGATTCATGAATGACAGTTGGGTCTCTCCCATTATCTAAAGTGTACGTATACAGAAGAGAAAAATTCATTGAGCACTTTACATTTGTCATGATCAGTTCTAGCTCTTGTCCCGTCATATCTCTCTAATACAGGAACACCAGGTTTATTTTTAAGTTTAGAATTCGCAAACTAAAAAACTTCCTAGAATTTGGGTTCTCAAATCTTAGAATTCCTAGAAACCTAGAATCCTAGAAGGTACTGGTTCAACTTTGAACCAGTTGAACCAGATCTATCCAGCCATGGCTTGGATCACCAAAGTAACACCACCAGTGAATTCCCCTTGCCCAATAACCTTTGTATGCAAGATTTCAGCCTTCCAGCTATTTCCAGTAGCTTGAACCAGGAACTGGTTCAACTTTGAACCAGTTGAACCATATCTGGCCAGCCATGGGTCAGATCAGCAAAGTAACACCACCAGTGAATTCCCCATGCCCAATAACCTTTGTATGCAAAATTTCAGCCTTCCAGCTATCTCCAGTAGCTTGAACCAGGAACTAGTTCAATAAAGGATCACGTATTCTATCCCGTAAGATCAAGAAACTACGTCGGTCCAGCAACGATTCATTTACCACTGAGCAAGTTGCCATTGTGATCAAGAAATCTCGGAGTTCTCGCGCCTTTGGCCCCGACGGCATGACGGCCCTGCATCTAAAACACCTAGGGCCGCTCGGACTTGCTTACCTTACACGGCTGCTTAACGACTGCATTAAGAGCTGTCAAATCCCTCAGATCTGGAAGACATCGCACATTATTCCTTTATTGAAGCCAAATAAAGATCGCAAGTTGGCGAAGTCATACAGGCCCATCTCCCTCCTATGCCCTGCGGCCAAGACTCTGGAAGCTCTCCTCCTGCCTCTTCTCAAACACCACCTTCCAGCTGCCCAGCATCAGCATGGCTTCAGATCGAAACATTCCACTACCAGCGCCCTTGCAATGTTGGCTTCCCAAATCTCAAATGGATTCAACCAACGAAAGCCGCCAGGCCGCACGGTGGTTTGTGCCCTGGACTTGTCAAAAGCCTTCGACTGCGTTGACCATGATGATTTAATCGCTGATTTACTTCAGTCCTCTCTTCCCGATCATATTATTCGGTGGCTCAGCTGCTACCTCAGAGGTCGACAGGCTATCACTAATTTCCGTGACACCAGGTCGCGTGCCAGGATAATAAGGTGCGGTGTACCCCAGGGTAGCATCATCTCTCCGATCCTGTTCAGTTACTACCTATCCGGGCTTCCAACCCCTCCTGAAGGAGTCTCTGTGGTCAGCTATGCGGACGACGTCACCGTATTCAGCACGGGCCCACTTATCCCTTCAGTCGTTGACAAGATCAACGAATATTTACCACGACTGTGCCAGTTCTTTCTCAACCGTAAGCTCGAGATCTCCACTGCCAAATCTACGGTAACCTTGCTCACGCCTCATACCAAGCAGGATTGGAAACGACATGCTCCCTCTGGAACCCCGCCCTAAGATCCTCGGTGTGACCTTGGACACGATGTATACCTTTGCTCCACACTGTCACTACATCTGTTCTCGGGTGAAGCAGCGCAATTCCATTCTGAAGGCCCTATCTGGATCCTCTTGGGGACAGGATAAGGAAACTCTGCTGATGACCTATAAGGCGATCGGGAGGTCTATCATCAACTACGCGGCCCCTATCTGGTCTATCCAGGCCTCTCCATCGAGTCTTAACAGGATCCAGGTAGCCCAAAATGCAGCCTTGCGGATTGTTACCGGGTGCCACAGGATGTCTGCAGTCGAGCACCTACACCAAGAATGCTGCATGCTGCCTGTGGCAGATCACAATCGACTTCTATCTGCTCAGTTTGCTGCTTGCAGAGACTCGAACCACCCCTGCCATTCCCTGTCCCAAGAACCCCGCGCGCCTAGGGACATGAAACGTCACCCTTTCAGCTGTCATTTGCCACAACTAGCCGCTGCCGACGGCGCACTCGGCCAGAACGCCAGTGTCCAATCTGTCCAGAATTGGCTACACAGTCAAGCAGTTAGGCGATCCATCATCAGCTTGGGCGACAACAAAGTCCTCGGGCGCCCCCCTCCTCTCATCGACAAATCCGAACAATCACTGCCCAGAGGAACCCGTACAGCTCTGGCACAACTTAGGTCTGGCCACTGTAAACTGTTGAACTCTTATTGGAATCGGCTGGACCCGGGCATTGCTAATATCTGCCCGGTCTGCGGGAATACCCCACATGATGCTATACATCTATTTAACTGCCCAGCACGACCCACAGATCTCACACCTGAACATCTATGGATCAACCCTGTTGAGGCCGCCCGCACTATGGGCCTGGACATGCCGAACTGATCGCGGACACGAGAGAGGGCAACAACAACAACAACCAGGAACTAGTTCAACTTTGAACCAGTTGAACCAGATCTGGCCAGCCATGGGTCGGATCACCAAAGTAACACCACCAGTGAATTCCCCATGCCCAATAACCTTTGTATGCAAAATTTCAGAATTCTAGCTACCTCCAGTAGCTTGAACCAGGAACTGGTTCAACTTTGAACCAGTTGAACCAGATGAACCAGGCGAGATACGGTGTCGGCACTATGCTCAATCATCGTGTTCAGCGACCGACCGATTTACTATATATCGGTCTGGGTTTTTTTGCGCCACAAACTGCGAAATTACGCAATTTTTTTCTGAAATACGCAGAAAATTTTGGGCCTTTGCGCCACAGTACGCAAAAATTTTTGAGCCAAAATATGCTTAAAAAATGCTATTTGGAGTCAAAAATTTTAAAATTCTCCTAATTTTTGCTGGGGGCTGCCGCCCCCAGACCCCCGCCTTGTGTGTACATTTGCTTATTTGAGTTTACTCCAAAACTTTATGGTTGTTTGTGGTTGATTGATGTTGATGCTAAAGCGTTGTATTGTATCAGCTATGTTTTGTTTTCCACTATATAATTCAAAAGTGCCTTTGCAAAATTGTTTGGGGCATCAAAGCATTTTTTACAACACATCAAGTGCAGGAACCGTACGTTGATTAAAAATGAAAATTGTAGATGTATATAATCTGTTCAGCTCTACGAAACTTACCCCTCGCACGTGGCCGCACAATTTTCTTGGAACACGAAAATGGACGGTTTTTGAATCAACTATTTACTAATTTCTTGAAAAGTTTTGAAGTACAAAAGAAATTTTTGAAAAATTTTTGCGCCTTCGGCGCATCTATATACATAATTGTTCTATTTCGTTCCCAGCTTTACCATTAGCGTTCTTTCTTTAGCGTATTCGTCTCTGATCTTTCTTTAATGTCGTTAAAACGACACAATGTTAAATAATCAAAATACGTTGTATTCATTTATATATGTCGAAAACAAGATAGTGAAATCGCGAAAATTGTTTTTCAGAAGACAAACTTCTTGCGAAAACACACTCACAGTTGCGAAGTCCAATTTTCAACAAATTCCTGCTGATAAATGTTTCATATATATAATCCTATTCACCCACTTTCGCGCTAAGATTTGAATTGCGTAAAATTTTCGAAGGCTCCTCTCTGGCGTGGCGAAACGATAAATTAAGCATTTAAAATGCTTTAAAACGTTAAATAAAGTATAAAATAACACAAAAAAATCGGTTTTTTGAGCGAAAACAGGCGTGGCGCAATTTTTTTCCAAATTACGCAAAAAATTTTGGGGCACTGCGCCACGGACCGCAAAAAGTTTGGACGAAAAAAACACAGATATCGGTACCACCCCAAGGCCGAAAAACGCTGTTTTTGCCCGTTTTTAGACAATATTAAAATTTTCGGACTTAGACATTTTTCAGCTTGAAGGTGTCCACAAACGCTATTTTTTCCATTTTTGACCATCTATAAAAATCGAACCAGATCGAAATTCGGAAAAAACATAAACTAGCTAAGTACCATTGCCTAGATATTCAAAAAGTAGTATAGAAAAATTTTTCCTATGGGCCGTTCGAAAAATCGAGTTAACACAAAATTGACAAAAATCAAAAACCCCCACTTTCAAACCCGTAAGAGAAAGTCGATTTTTTCAAAGTTCATTTTTTCCGGGCAAGTTTGGTATCATTCGAAAGCTCTTGCCCTGGAGATTTCAAAAATGTAAATATTAGCTCTTAATTCCTTCCCGTTTATTAGTTATGCCTAATTAGCACTTTTCAAAATCCGCAAAGTGCCTTTATAGCTCATATTATGGGGGGCTATCCGAGCTCCCCCATGATTAGAGGCCTGCATTACGGCCCGCGGGCCGGGCCGAGCGGGCCGACGGCCAAAGTTCACGGGCCGCTGGCCGAAACTCACGGGCCGGGCCGGGCCACGGGCCGAGTTTTCGGTCTGCTCCCATTATTTTTGCCAGATTTTACCGAAGCAAAATAACTCAAATGTTTAGCTTGAAAGAATTTTGTGCTTCTTGATCTTGTTTCTTACTTTTCAGGAACTAGTTTCAGTATTTTCATATCATAAGTGTTACTGTGTATTCTGTTTAAGTTAAAAAGTCGTCGAAATTGTTGAATAAATGCTGGATATCCTTCAAATTTTAACGTTATCTTTATAAGCAGTATACTTACGCTCATTTCTTGAGGCCTAGTCAAAAAATTATCATTTCAGATGTTTCCCAGCACAACCCTGTGGTTCAAAACATTCGGAACAAGCACTTCAAGTTGTTAAAATTCGCAACAATCAATTTAAACTGTAAATTGCAAAAGTTGGTGCTCAAAAATAATGTCAAACCTCTCAATTCATTGATTTTATTGCGACTACAATACAAAAACTAGAAACTGAATTCTCAATAAATTTTGGAATTTTTTGAAATTTTGCACTCTCTGAAAAAATGAAAAATTTCGCGGGCCGGGCCGGGCGGGCCTAAAAATTTGACAGGCCGGGCCGAGCGGGCCGAAACCTTTCACGGGCCGGGACGGGCGGGCCGGCAAATAATTTTCACGGGCCGGGCCGGGCCGGTCTCTAATATATATATATAGAGGTCGGAGAGAACCCAAGGTAGTCACTTTTTGGACTCTGCAGAACTTATATCTCTATATATATATATATATATTTATATATACAAGAAAACAAAAATGCTCCTTCGTCGCATGTAAAATTGTACATATGAGTCCCCAGAAGGCAGGTTGTACAATAGTAGAAGACAAGATCCACCCTGTAAAATACATATGAGTGGAGTGGGGTTGTAAAAGAATGAAGACAAGCTGTATCAGCGAACCATGTGAGCCTGCCCTATAACGAGGCTCATCTTGGCGTTGTGATGATAATGATTTGACGACAAATGACAATTTGATGATTATTATATAATATATACAAGTAGGAAAAATGCTCCTTGCAGTCGCATGTAAAATGCAATATGAGCTAAGGGCAGCATTTAAATATATACGTAAAGACAAGAGTTAAAATACTTAATATGAGCCAGCATCTAAATGGGTAGAAGACAAGATTCAAAATGCTTAATATGAGCCAGCATTTAAATGTCTAAAAGACAAGATTTAAATGCTTAATATGAGCAGCTCGCTTTCTCGGGCTCATATTGACGCCACATTTAAAGCCACTTAAATGACTCCTTCAAGGCCCCTTTATTTTCGCCAATGCGACATGCGTCAAATTCCTATTTATTTGTCAAGTTGTCTAACCACAAGATAACTCTAAGCAATTTAATTAAAACAAACGCTTTTATTTCGAAAACGTATTACTTGTCAGCTTATTTCTGTTTTTACAGTCCAGCTCATCTTCTTTTTCAGAAGTCAGTTATAGCAAGCTGCCAGCTGAAATCGCACTAGTATGTAAGCTAAACTATATATATAACGTAATATAACAAGCGCTATAATATGCGGGCTAGAGCTATAACGTTATTACCATTACGTGCTGAATAAGGATCTGACAGTTCCTGCAGTTGTCTTTATAGCGACTAATAGAGGCGTTTAGGTCAGGAGATGTGTATATATATACATTTTAGTCGACATTTCTTGACCCTCACTGAGTACCTTGAGGTTTACTTACAAGCTTGAAGGCGTCAATATGAGCCCGAGAAAGCGAGCTGCTCATATTAAGCATTTAAATCTTGTCTTTTAGACATTTAAATGCTGGCTCATATTAAGCATTTTGAATCTTGTCTTCTACCCATTTAGATGCTGGCTCATATTAAGTATTTTAACTCTTGTCTTTTACGTATTTAAATGCTGCCCTTAGCTCATATTGCATTTTACATGCGACTGCAAGGAGCATTTTTCCTACTCTGTCTTCTTCCATATTTTTGCACATACTGTAGAGTACGTTGCAGCATATTCGATCTCATTCTGACCCACACAGGACCCACCCACCGCTGTTTTTGGGGACTTTTCCCAACGTTGACCCTGGCCGAGGAACCACGAGCGCCATGCAGCCAGAGGGTCACATCCGTCGGTTTCGGCAATATGCCCATTGAAACGAGCGTAGAGTCGATTTATCTAGTATAACCACCCCAAACAAAACACAAAAAAACGCTGTTTTAGGCCGTTTGACCAGTGGTCAATAGGCCCCTTGAGGCCATAGTGACCAGTCGCCACTTCCATCAGTTTCGGCAATATGCCCATTGAAACGAGCGTAGTCCATATACTATATATGCCCCCGACAAAAACGCCGAAAAAACGCTATTTTTAGGCCGTCAATACACCAGACCAGTGGTCAATAGGCCCCGGAGGCCAGGTGACCGTGATCACTTCCATCGGTTTCGGCAATATGCCCATTGAAACGAGCGTAGTCGATATATACTATATATTACCCCGACCAAAACGCCGAAAAACGCTGTTTTAGGCCATTTGACCAGTGGACAATAGGCCCCCGAGGGCCATAGTGACCAATGGTACTACCATAGTGTTCTACAATATGCCCATTGAAACGAGCATAGTCTATATACTATACAAGTAACACGAATGCACCGCAGGCAAAAGGGGATAATATATATGTTGAACCTAGGTCTGTCGTTCAAATTCTGGGAGAGAAAGCAAGTATACACAGTCCGACACAGCACGTTGGGTGGGTAGATCTATGGCAACAAGTTGTTCAACAACACAGTTCAATGCGGTATTCATTTGGTACCAAATTTTACGACTTTTTGGTGCAGTACTGTTGGGCCAAAATCATAAGTCCCCGACCATCCCCACCAGACCTCTACAATACCTGTTTAGGCAAGCACTTCCATGACAAAAGTTGCTCAGCTCGATGCGACTTTCATTTGGTACCAAATTTGACCACTTTGGAAATTTTAATTTTTTGACCCAAAATCGCCTAAGTCCCCACCCCCCCCCACCACAGCCCTCTACAGCCACTTTAGGTATGCACTTCTATGACAAAAGTTGTTCAGCTCACTTAGGGCTTTTATTTGGTACCAAATTTGACCACTTTTGAAAAATTTTATTTGACCACTTGACCCCCTATACCCGATTTACCCTTCAAACGGCAAAGTGGAGCCAGTCCAGCAAAATGGGTGGGTCGGACGGCAAAACGGACACCGGAAATGAGCTGGGCGCACTCCGAAACCCCTATAGACAAAGTTTTGAGAGGCTATGCACAGTCCTATATGGTGTTCTTGTAAGTCGGTATCGACTTGACCCTACCGACCGCAAAGTGGATCCAGACCAGCAAAATGGGTGGGTCGGACGGCAAAACGGACACCGGAAATGAGCTGGGCGCACCAGAAAACCCCTATGGACAAAGTTTTGAGAGGCTATGCACAGTCCTTATATGGTGTTCTTGGAAGTCGGTACCGACTTGACCCTCCCGACAGCAAAGTGGAACCAGCCCAGCAATATGGGTGGGTCCGACGGCAAAACTGCTTACGGGAATCAATTCGCCGTGCCAGAAAACCTTTGTATGAGAATTGAGCTTTCTAAGTTGAATACACAGCGAGAAATTTCAATTTTCATTTTTCGAATTTTCACCATTTTTGACCGGCCACTGTGGTCGCATGGGAACTGATAGAGAAACGAGACTTGGCTATTTTTAGTTAGTTCAATATATGTAGTTTCTGAATATAAAAAGAAATCGGCTCCAGCTCTTAATGTTCGAGCTGCTTAGCGACCACAAAAATGGTCACTTTTCGCTCCTGAGCCGACTTTGCGGCGCCGCTGCGGCGCTGTGGCGCACCTGCGGCGCAAAAAAAGTAGCGATTCTTAAATGGCGCATGGGGTACTACCAGACCCTATACCCCTTTAGGTCCGGCCTCCGCTGCAGATTACGTGAAAGAGGCGGAAAGTCGGGGACAATACGACCATTAAATAGGAGAAACCCGGAAAAAAAAAAACATCGCCGCCATAACCGGTCCGGGGCGCAACATCTTAACGGAAAGTGATACGGGGCTGAAACTTCGCACACATACTAAACTCGATGTGCTCTACAATTTGCGCATGAAATCTGCGCAGGATCTGCGCAGGATTTTGCGCAGCCTCTGCACAACTTATTTGCCGGTGTCTCCAGGGACTTTTTGACACATAGCAGAGGGGTCGCTGCCGCGACCCCCCTATGATATGCCCCTGACTAAAACGCCGAAAAACGCTGTTTTAGGCCGTTTGACCAGTGGTCAATGGGTCCCCTAGGCCGTAGTGACCACTGGTCACTTCCATCGGTTTCCAGAAATATGCCCATTGAAACGAGCGTAGTCGATGTTACCCATATATGCCCCCAACCAAAACTCCGAAAACGGCTGTTTATAGTGAGTTTTCCCAACTTTGACCCGGCTAGGAACCACGGGAGCCATGCTGACCGGTGGTCACTTCGGACGGTATCGGCAGTATGCTCATCGTTTTCAGCGACCCCGACTTACTATATGGCACCACCAAATGGTCGAAAATAGCTGTTTTTGGGGACTTTTCCCCAACTTTGACCCTGGCGAGGAACCACGTACCATGCAGCCCGAGGGTCACATCCGTCGGTTTCGCGATATGCTCATCGTTTTCAGCGATCCCGCTCCTTTGCGTTAGCACCACCAAATGGTCGAAAATAGCTGTTTTTGGGGACTTTTCCCAACTTTGACCCTGGGCGAGGAACCACGCGGGGCCAGCAGCCAGAAGGTCACATCCGTCGGTTTCGGCGATATGCACCATCGTTTTCATGAACACCTTCGGGATTTCCGCGATATGGGCACCACCAAATGGCCGAAAATAGCTGTTTTCTGGGGGACTTTTCCCAACTTTGACCCTGGGCGAGGAACCACGGGCGCCATGCAGCCCGAGGGTCGACCCGTCGGTTTCGGCGATGGTCTCACCGTTTTCAGCGCCCTCGATTTACTATTATATGCGCACTCACCAAACAACCAAGTACGGTTGCTTTTGGAGACTTTCCCAACTTTGACCCTGGGCGAGGAACCACGGGCGCCATTGGGCCCAGTGGGTCACATCCACCTGTTCTTCATATGATATGTTCATCGTTTTCAGCGACCCCGATTTCCTATACAAGAATAAAAATGCTCCGATAGATTACGAAAAATGCAAATATGGGTGACACTCGGACATAAATAGACAGAGGACTAGGTTTTTAAAACGTTTAATATGGGAGGGGTAGGTTGTAAATGCCAGGAGGACTACGGGGAAAACAAACAGTAAACTGGCATGCAAGTGGCTAGAATAGGATAGTATGAAGGGCGGAAAAATGCCAATATATACGTATTCAGAAAAATATTTTCTGTCAGTCGTTGTGCTGAAAATGTGTAAGAAATCAGGATTCAGCGCCGAATAGGGAGGTAAGCAGTCGGCGCGGAAAATTATAGAAACTTAGATTGTTCGCCGAATAGGGAATGAATGGTCTGCGATGAAAAGGAGTTTAGAAACTAGATTCAGCGCCGAATAGGGAAAGCAGTCGGCGCTGAAAATTATAGAAACTAGAGTTAGCGGTTAATAGGGGAGATGCAGTCGCGCAGGGTGGAACAGGCACTTCCTCCGTCCATCCTATTCGCGTGAACTGCTCTGCACTTAGTTAGAACGCGGTATATATACTGCGTTTGAAATGAGGCAGGATACAATATCGTTTGTGTTTCTTTTTGCTAAAGCCGGAGCTGCTGTCTTCTGCATAAAGTACATAGAAAGTATATATATACATTGTTCTATTAGTCATTAGTAGTTCCAAATGGCAACACTCTGGGGGGCATTTGGACTTTGTCGACCAATGTCGATCTCTCTAAAACAAATTAAAAAGTGTTATTGATCGTTAAAAAATGTTGTGTTGGAAAAAGCACAAAAAAGTATGTGCCAAAACGAAATCTTAATCTTGTCTAGAAAATTTTGTTAAAAAACCAACCCGCAAGTGGTGGGGAAAAAAACCAACCCCGTTTGGGCGATGGGCTCGAGCCAGCCGGGCTCCGGCAAATTTTGCATGCAAGTTGGTAGGGCCCATCCCACCTACCACACCAAATTTGAGCTAAAATCAGACCACTTTTTGGAGCATTTTAAAAAACATTTCAGAATTTTTTGGGCATTTTTTGACCCCCCAAAAAATTCAAAATACCGCTCATTTCTTGAAGGCCTGTAAAAAATTTTCCATAGCAGTTAGATAATAACTTTTAATAGTTTCTATGAGAACAACATTGTGCTCTTTCCAAAAATGTCGGTCTCGCCTTCCCGCGACGCTGGGCGCGTTCGGCAGGTGAATTTTCGGCAAAAATGGGGAAAAAAAACCAAGGGGTGTCGAAAAAATACCAATTTTTGCTTTTGCTGCCAAACTCCCAAAAAATGGTTCTCCATTGCTCAAAAGTCATTCACATAGCAAGTTTGTCGCGTTCTTTCACGTGGTGGTGCCCAAAATTGCATTTGGATTTTAAGTAATTTTGTGGGAAGCAGCCGGTAAAAGACCCTATTTCGGCGGATTCGTTTGTTTGCCGGTTCCGCTCAAGCGGCCAAAAAGTACTCTAGACAAAGAAATACGCGAAAAACACCGAAACAACGTTTATTTAATTTATTTCATCGAATTTCGAAAGATTTACAAATTTTTTTATTTTAACATAGAAACTGCAAAATTTGATGAAACCTAGCCAGTTGATGCTGCAAATTTTGATGCTCTTTGATTTTCTCACTCATTATAAGGAATATCGCAAAAAATAACTGCAGATATGAAGTCAGCGACGCCGATTTCATCTGTCGCAGCGTGCATAAAATCGCTATTCGCGGAGTTACCCTACCGAATACTTTTGCTGGTTTTTTTCCCACCGGTTGGTTTTTTTCCCGCCATTGGCTTTTTACCCTAAATAATTAACCGTTAATTACTAATTAACGACAGGACCTAGAGAGGCGATTTATATACCAAAATGACAGCTCAAGACAGGGCTTGATAAGAAAATAATTTGTAGCCGGATTGCTCCACTGGGTAGTTCTTGCAGAGTCCAGAAAGTGCGACTACCTTGGTTTTTTTTCCCCCACCTCTATCTATATTAGGATACTAAAAACGCGACTACAGTAGATATTCTACTGTCGAGGAAGTTCAACTAAGTCTAAAAGTAGACAACCCAGGAACAGTTTCAAGTTTGTTGTATGAGATTAAACGGTATTATAAAGCAGGCGCTCATATCAACATATTTTAATCAATGAGCATAAAACCCATTCACAGTTAATGAGATTACCGTATCGAAGGTAACATTGTTAGTAGAAACGAACCGTTCAGCTGGATATATCGCAATTCACGCGAATAGGATGGACTGATACAGTTGCTCTGTTCCACGCTACGCGACTTTATTTTCTATTCGGCGCTGAATCTGTTTCTATAATTTTCAGCGCCGACTGCTTTCCTATTCGGCGCTGAATCTAGTTTCTATCCTTTTACTCGCTGACTGCATCTCTAGCACCCCCCCCCCCCCCCCCCCCCCCCCCCCCCCCACAATAATAATCTAAACGAAGTAT